>PVIW01003407.1:0-169000 GCA_004026585.1 Noctilio leporinus | reverse complement strand
CATTAGTTCTTTATATATATTGGAGATCAGACCCTTGTCTGAGGTATCATTGGCAATTATGTTTTCCCATACAGTTGGTTCCCTTTGAATTTTGCTGATATTTTCTTGAGCTGAACAGAAACTTTTCAATTTGATATAGTCCCATTTGTTGATTCGTTCTTTGATTTCCTTTGCCCTTGGTGAAGTATCAGTAAACATATTTCTGCGTAGCGTATCCAAAAGTTTACTGCCTATATTTTTCTCCAGGCCCTTTATGGTGGTACTGCTTATGTTTAAATCCTTTATCCATCTTGAGTTTATTTTGGTGTATGGTGTAAGTTGGTAGTCTAGTTTTTTCTTTTTGCATGTTGCTGACCAGTTCTCCCAACACCATTTGTTGAAGAGACTGTTTTTACTCCATTGGATGTTCCTTCCCCCCTTGTCAAATATGAGTTGACCATAGAGTCCTGGGTTAATTTCTGGGCTCTCTATTCTGTTCCATTGATCTATATGTCTATTCTTATGCCAGTACCAGGCTGCAAAACACAATTATTTTCAAAAGCTTATCCTCTATGGTTGTAGATTTTTACCAGAAATTTATTTTTCCTGTCTATGTTATTGTTATTGAGTTTTATCTTTCTCATTAGACTGATACATAATGAACACAATTTCATAAGCTAGACCTTCATTTTCCAGTGCACCGTGACACAAATCATATTATCTGAATTCTATGTTAATGCCAGTTATTTCTAATAGTCTTCCCACTTTTGAGACTGAAAGTACACCTCTGCAAAGTATAATATTCATTGAACTAAAAAATGAGGATAATATAATAGGCTATTACAGTAAACCCCTTTTGTTCTTATTTTTATAATGAACCAATTACCATTTAGGTTTTAAAAAAAAAAAAAAGCAACACACTCTTGTCCTTGATTTTTCCACTAACACTGTTAGTGGAAACACTGTTTCTCCCCGGGTCTTTTGGTCTTTCCCATCTCAGCCCAGGGCAGGACAGTCCATTCTGCTGCTCCATCCACTAACGCAGAAGCATTTCCTCATCCTCACCTGCACACTAATCCATCCACAGATCCTCTCAGTTCACCTCCAAATAGAAGTCATATTCATCCCCCAGCCCACCTCTTGTTACTTCTCCTGGAGGGGCACTTTCCTCTCGCTGTTGGATTACTGTACTAATCTCCTAACTTGTTTCCCTCATTCCCCTCTTGCTCCCTCTAAATTCATTCTCAACACAGCAAACAGCACAATGTTTTAAAAACAAATCAGGTCATGTTGATCCTCACTTAAACCTTTCAAAGGCTTCCCTTGCATTTATAGTAAAATCCAAAACCCTCGCCTGGGCCTCCAGGCCCAGAGTGCTCCTCTGACTTCTGCTGTCCCCATTTTCCTGCTGGCTTACCAGGCCCTGAGCACATCGCTCTTTCTGTCTCAGAACCTCTGCACATGCTTTTTTTTTCTGCTGGGAAATCTCTCTCCCCAGTTCCACATAACTGAATCCTACTCATATTTCCGGTTTCCGTTTAAATATCACCTCCTAAGGAGAAGCCCTCCTGACTCCCCTTTTCATCATGTCACCAGTTTATTCTTCGTTCATAATTTCTAAGGAAGCCCTATGGCTTCATGGTTGAAAACAGGCTCTGGAGGCAGGCTGCCTGTGTGATGAACCCTAGCTCAGCCACTTCTTGACCATGTGACGTTGGCCACATTTACTTAACCACTCTGTCTTCCAGTTTCCTCATCTATAAAATGGGGTAGGTTAATAATAGCATCTCATAGGATCAGTACCTGGCATAGAGTAAGCACTAAGTAAATATTAGCAGGTATTTTATTATTCCTTTATGGCACGTGTCTTCAGATTTAATTATGTTGTTTTTTGTTTGTTTGTTTTTAAAGATTTTTTTTTTTTTAATATTTTATTCATTCTTTTCAGAGAGAGAGGAAGGGAGAGAAGCAGAGAGTGAGAGAAACATCTCTGTGTGGTTGCCTTTCACCTGCCTCCAGCCACAGACCTGGCTGGAGACCTGGTTTAGCAACCTGGTTATGTGCCCTGACTGGGGAACCGAACCAGCGACCTTTGGGTTCGTAGGCCGGCACCTTATCCACTGTGCTACCAGCCAGGGCTGTTTTTAAAGATTTTATGTATGTATTTTTAGAGAGAAGGAAAGGGATGGAGAAAGAGAGGGAGAGAAACACCAATGTGGGAGAGAAACATGGATCAGTTGCCTCTCATGTGTGCCCCAGCCGGGGACTGGGCCCACAACCCAGGCATGGGGTGTGATTGGGAGTTGAACTGGGGACCCTTTGGTTCACTGGCTAGTGCTCCTTCCACTGAGCCATACCAGCCAGGGCAATTTAATTATTTTGATGTCTGAAATGTAAGCTTTGAGGGAACAGGGGTTGTGCCATTATTTTCTGCTAAGCCTCTAGCACTTTGAATAGTGTCTGATTCATAGTAAGTGCTTAATTATGTTGTTGAATAAATGCATGAAAACAGAAGCAAACTCACCCCTTTTGGAGCTTACAAGCTAGACAACATAGAGTCTTACTTACCTCGTTCTGCTTACCCTTCAACATCTGGCCACTTTAGAGATGTGAAAACTGAGACCCATAAAGGTGGGATGATTTGAGCAAAGATCCATCATGGGGAAAGAGGTGTGGCTCTTCTCAACCTCCCAGAGGGCAGAAACATTTCTGCTTGTCAGACACGTGATGAAGCACCAAAAGCACATGAAAGCTGCTACATCCATTGTGAACCCAAGTCACGTACAGCCTTCTATTCTAAGAATAATACCTGGGCAAAATGTTATCACAAGAGATGTTAAAAACAAAGACCCTGTGAGCTCTCGGGATGGAGCAGCAGGATGGAGTAGTGCTGCTGGCTGAAATGGCACTGACATTGCAGCTGTGCCTTCCTGGGAAAGACATCCAGTTTCCTGTCCAAGTAATGGCTGCCACCCAAATATTTTGTTCCTGCACACTTAGGGATCCAGAGGCCTCCTTCTACAAAAGTGAGCACAGAGACTTACAGAGAAGGCACTTACTTGCTCAGTTCACATAATGAATTAAACCCAAGCTTCTGACTTTCAGCACAAGATTCTTTTAAGCTCTAATTAACATATAAGATCTTAATATGAGAACTGAGAGAAAGAAGAGGTGAGGAGGAGGGTGGAGGAGGAGGACTGGAAGAAGAAAAAGGAGGAGGGATCAAGTGAGGTCCCCATCGGTGGCAGGGGCACTGGCAGATGTAGAGGCAACTGGAAACCTTGGGGGGAAAGCTGGGAGTCTGCTGGGGAAAGAGAAGATGGAGGCTGGGCCTAGCTGGGTTATTTTCAGAGCTGCTACTTTTGTCTGCATCTGCTAAATTATTAAACTGCTATCACATCCTCAGGGGTGCCAGATCAGGTTGCAGGGAAGAAACTGAAAGGGAGGGGTTGGATCTCTCATCAGAGGCCTTGAATCTTCTAGGCTGGGATGGAGGTCAACTTTTCAGGCCTTGACCTCCTGCCCCATCCCACTTTCAGCTGATGGAGGGGACCCTGATTTGGGCCACAGCCACACTCTCCCTTCATAAGCTCTGTCTTTGCTGGCTGCTGTCCTGGGAAGGGTGTGTGTTTAACAGGCAGGGCTGTGGAATCAGGTCCCCCTCAGGCTGCCTCTTCTCTCAGTGTTTCCGGCTCACATGCAGGACAGACATTACCAGCTTCTGACACCTTGGACAAATCCTTGCACCTATCCATGCCCTTTTAGCAGTTTCATTCCTTAGACCCTGAAGATCACAGAGAAAATGTGCCTTTCTTAGGGCTGCACAGCTAGCAAAGGACTGAGCTTCAGTTCAAACTCAAGTCTCTCTAATTCCAGATGCCTTTCTTCTCTATTTTTAAAATTTTAATATTTTCCCATCTTTGCTACAGTAAGAGGAATGTATAACATGAATAACAATTAGAAACAACAATGATCATACAGTCTAAATGTGTACTTCGTAATTCCAAATACTGTGTTTGCCAGGCTGGCTGTGCATTGAAAGATGGTTGGCTGTGGCCCCTGTCCACTTCTGGAGTCCAGGGCCATTAAGGGAGCCAGGAAGGAAGCTGGCACATGCCAAAGCTCTCCCCTCTGGTCCTGTGCACACAGTGTTCCCAGCCTGAATCCTTCCTCTTTCCACCACCCCATCCCCATCATGTTTGCATCACTTGCTTTCCATCATCCTTCAGGTCTCAGTTTACATATCATCTCCAGGGAACTCTCCCTGATCTCCTTCCCACCCAAGTGGGCTCACTATCTGCTTTGTATTCCCAGAGCCTCTGTTTTCCCCTATCCCACTAGATACCTCACTGATTTGCCATTACATGCCTACATCCCCCTAAACGGTGTGCTCCCTGAGCGCAGGGCCCTATTGACCATTGCTGTTCTTCCAGCAGCCAGCCCAAAAGAAAAGATAATGAGCAAATTCATCAGATGAGTGAAAAAAGAAATGAATGAGTAAATAAATGAATCAAGAAGGGAGATCTCTATTCTCAGCAAGCTCTATCTACCCTTGCATTATTTTTAATTTAAATGTTTACTGGGGCCAGACATTCTACTTAACTTCAGGGGAGTCTAATGATAAGCAAAATCAGTCTAGATGAGAGACTATTAGAGAATATATATATATATATATTCATATATATACATATATATATCCTATGGAAAATACCATAGAGGGTAAGAAGAGGGTACATATCAGATAATAACAGGAAGGTGAGCTATGACTTTGGGTTGGGTCAGATCTGTGTTTAAATTCTTGCTTGGCTATTTATCTGCTATGTGATCTCTCTGGGCTTTGGTTTTTCTTATTAGGAAGCAAAAGGCTGCTAATGCTCCTTTCTTATGTGAGGGATAAGAAATTCTTGCTTGGACACTTATCTGCTCTGAGGAGATAGAGAACATTTACTCATTCAATAAAAATAGAGTGAATATCTCCTCCTCCTTAGAGAAATGACTTTCTCGAGGTCACTCAGGTGGGCCCTGTGTGGGATGTGAACTCAGATCTGGCTGGTTCTCCGGTTCTGGCTGATGGTGGGGGTAAATCCTAGTCTTGTTCCCCTATTTATCCCCAGAAGTTGGCAGCTTTGATCTGCCTGATTCATGCAAAACAAGTGTCAGTCTCCCTACAGGGATGCTGCTGCTGATGATTGGGGGGCAGGGAGAGTCATCGCACAGAAAAGAACATAGGGTTTGATGACACAAAGGAGACCATTTAAAAGGATGACACCATTAAGCAGGACACTCCTTGATGAGGGAAACCTGGTAACTCCTGAGTCTCCATCATCCCCATTGAGCCCCCAACTCCCTGAGGCCCTATCTCTGTCACAGAGTTTCCCTTCTCCTTCTCCCTCTGTGAGCATCCTCTGCAACCAATGCACCCACTAATCTCTTTCCCCCTCCCTTAGCCCTTCACAGTCAGGGGACCCCTAGTCTTGCCCTCACTGAACCCCTCCCCTCCCCTCCAGTAAACCTCAGCCACCCCTGCTCACTGACCACTCTCCCGCTCACTCCCTCCTTGTAAGTCTTCCTCGCTTCCTTTTCACGGAGCCTAGCCCCTTCTTGGACTGGACCCCTCCCTCCTCTCTGAGCTCCTCCTGAGCTCCCTCTTAGGAGCCTAGCTGGCTCGCCCACGAGTTCCAATCACTCAATCTAAGGCACCTGAAAGCACTTAAGAGAACATGGAGGGGGAGGCTTCATCCTTGTCCCGCCCCCTCCACATGAAGCCTGTGCAGCTCCCCATCTGCCTCCTTATAAGGCTGAGACAGAAATCACACTGGTCTCACCTTTGGCAGGTTCCCCTGAGCCCAGGGTTGGCTGTAGTTCCCAATTGGTATGAACTAATTTCTGGCCCTCTAGCCTCTGCCCCACCCATCACAGAGACATATTATCTCTGATGGCACCTTCAAAGGGATAGAAACTGAGGCAGGGCCCTGTCTTCTGGGCTAGTGTTTGGGAAAGATGTGGCAGGGTCATTTCTGTTGTGGGGAAAATGAGCAGGGCTCCATTCTATCATTTTGTCAGGTTGACAAAGTTCCAATTAAGGTCCTAATGACAGTGAGCAGACCCAGGTATCTGAGCCTCTAGGGGTATGAATGGCTGAGCTGGTCCAATTCAGAGGTCCAGATTCAGCAATAGACCTGCAATGTGACCTTGGGGAATGCACCACTGCTACCTTCTGGGTGTCTTTCCCCTCTGTGTAAAGGCATAGGGACATCCACTAAAAGGACTAAACAGGAGCAAGGGTATGGAAAGAATTTTGCACACCATGCGGTCTGGGACTCTTCTGGGGGTCTCTCAAGGTTTGCAAAAGCTGAGCCAGTCTCAGTGGCGGCCTGTAGTTTGTTCAGCATATGAAGGGCCTGCCTGGTGGGGAACCAACCTGATCAGATCCCCACAGGGATGCCAGTCACCCCTCTGTGTTAACCTCTCCACTGCTTCAATGTAACTCAGGAGCTCCAAACCAGGGAGCTGCACTTGTGTTCATGATATTTTGGAAAAATCACCCAGAGGACAAGCAGATGTGGCCACGCTGTTTATTACTACAGGACAGGGGACTGCACCAGTGGTAGTGGATTGGTGTGAGCAAGACTGTACCCTGCACCCAGCCTTGGTGCTTCTTATAGGGTCAGGGAGGGAGTAGTGTGTGAAAATTCTACTTTCGTGATAAACACAGGAGCCTTGGGAGGGCTGGGCCATCCAGATACAGACTTTTCCTCTCCTTATGGCTGCTGGCCAGGCAGTCATCTGTTCTCCGAGGTCCTGGAGGGGCCATGTCCTGAGTGACCCCACACCCAGGAAGATTGGAGAAGGGATTGCTGGTGAGCCTGGTGGCCCAGGAGACCAGGCAGAACCGAATGAACCAGTATGGGAAGGAGCACTGTGCAAAGAGTTAAGCCTCCTGAGTTCTAGTCTAGGCTTTCACTGTCACAGTGTGACCTCAGGCAAAATCCTCCCGAGGTGGGGACTGGAGTCCTTGATTTCTAAGCACCAACTACCAGAGCTTATGGCTCAGGGGCCAAATCAATGAAGATGAGGTCCTTTTTCCACCCAAAATCTGGGGGGAGGTGGATGATGTCCGGATGCCCTAGCAACACGGCGCAGGACCGAGGACCTGAAGGGTGCCGGCCGAGTCCCGAGCGGTGGCGGCAGAGGGGGCGCTGTCGGGGCACGCCAGCTTTTGATTGGCTGCGCTGCCCACCGCTCCGCCCCGCGTCCTATAAGAGGCACCAGGGTGGCGAGGCGCCGGCGCGGGAGCCGCGGTCACATTTCTGGCTTCGCTGGCGTCCGTCGTCCCCCGCGCTGGTGCGGCGGGCCGAACCTGGGGACTGCGCGCTGCAGACCGCCGGGGGGCGGGGGATGCCGGGCTGCCGCATCAGCGCCTGCGGCCCGGGGGCCCAGGATGGGGCGGCGGAACCCGGGTCCCCGCCGGTGCCGCCCCGGGAGCCCCTGCCATCCCCTCAGCCCCCGCCCCCGACCCCCACCTTGACCCCGACCCCGACCCAGGCCTCGCCGCAGCCGGAGGCGACCCCGGCTTCCATGGGCTCGGCCGAGGGGCTGGAGCTGCAGCGCTGGCGCCCGAGCGCGGACGCCGGTGCGGGGGGCTCCGGGCCGGCGCGGGGCGCGGGCGGCGGCCCGGGCGCGACAGGGACAGGGGGCCGCGCGCTGGAGCTGGCCGAGGCGCGACGGCGGCTGCTGGAGGTGGAGGGCCGCCGGCGCCTAGTGTCGGAGCTGGAGAGCCGGGTGCTGCAGCTGCACCGCGTCTTCTTGGCGGCCGAGCTGCGCCTGGCGCACCGCGCTGAGAGCCTGGGCCGCCTGAGCGGCGGCGTGGCCCAGGCCGAGCTCTACCTGGCGGCCCACGGGTCGCGCCTCAAGAAGGGCTCGCGTCGCGGCCGCCGCGGCCGCCCCCCGGCGCTGCTCGCCTCGGCGCTCGGGCTGGGTAGCTGCGTGCCCTGGGGAACCGGACGCCTGCGGCGGGGCCACGGGCCGGAGCCCGACTCGCCCTTCCGCCGCAGCCCGCCCCGCGGCCCCGCCTCCCCCCAGCGCTGACCTCGGCGCCGCGACCCCTGGTTACCCCCACAGGCTGTCGCCGAGGTGCCGACGCAGGATTTAGGACGCCGGCTTGACGAATGGCGTCACCGACGCGGATGGACGGAGGGACTGAACGACCGCAGAAGAGACAGTCGGGGGACCGGGGGACCGGAAAAGTAGGCTGAGGTGCAGTCTTAGCGGCTGGTGCATCCAAGGGGTGGAGAGGGTTGGTGCAGGGGCCGCATCTCCCTTCCTTGGGGCCCCTAATAAAGCGGTCCACTCTATGCTTCCGCCTTTCGTAGACCTACTGGGAAGTGGGGCGGTAGCACCAGGTCCCCCTGATAGAACTGGGCAAATTGAGAGTGCTCAGGCTTCAGGAGGTTTTGTCAGCAAACTCTACCCACTGGAGTCTCTGCACTGGTGCCTCCTTTCCCCTCGGCTCCTGCCTTAACTTTCCTGAGTCCCTTGCGTTTGTAAGAAGAGTCTTGCCCTTGAAGCTGCTGTTTCCCGGCACCACCGACCTCTATACCTTGAGGCTGATGGAATAGTGAGGTCGCAAGATAGGGTCGGGGCTGGTATAGTACCTGAGTTCCCTCCTAAGATCCTGTTTCCCATTTGGGTAGATGGAATGCCACAGAGATTGAGGATTTTTTCCCCTCATAATACTCATACTTAAGGCCTTCCCCACCCAGGAGAGATCCTCCCCCCGCCCACCTTTCCTGCACTTTTGTTCGGAGTGCAGCCTGACTTAGATCACCAGTATTTGGCAACTGCCTAAAGCCTCACCTGCTCTCCTAGCGCCCCCTCCCAACCTGTCTCTAAAATGGCTCTGCCAGCGATGGAGCCAGAAGATATCTTTTAATAGGCCCTAAGGGGGCAGGTATGTCCTTGGCTTCTAGAAAGGGGGGCCTTAAAGGGACAGACCTGGAAGGAGATCTGCTTCTCTTCCTGTGACATGCCCTTCGGGCTCCCCTTCCCCTGCCTCCACCTCTCTGTTGCTTTGTGCTCGCCAGCTAAGTTGGCTGCAGCCTTACTTGTCAGTTTGTGAAGTGGGTATCTTCACCTCCTGGAAGGGCTGTAGTGACATCAACACTGGGCAGAGGTCTGTCTTCTCCCCCCGTAAGTTTTGGAAGAATGTTTTGTTCTATTAAATCACACTTAGAAAGAGGCAACGTTTTTGTTGGTGGAGCCAGGAGCTAATTTAAAGTCCTCATTTTGCAGAGTGGCAAGGTCACATGCCAGCAAAGGGACAGGACTAAATCCTAGGCCTTCTCCTAGTGTCTCTTCCCTACCCAGGGCAAGGGCTAGAGAGAGCAGATGTCCAACTGTTCTGCTGTGTATCCTGGAACAAGAACTCTCCCTCTTCGGGCTGGCTTCCTCAGTTTCTCTCTGAACAGAGCTGTCCCTCCCTGTGTCACAGGTTGGAAATGGGAAGGAGCGGACAGGATGAGAATGGCAGAATCAAGGGACTATGTGGTCTCATACTAGAGTCTGAAAGTCCAGTGTACTGCTCTGAAAGACAGAGCCCTAGGGGTCCTCACCTGACCCTCCCCCATCAACTCTTCCTCTCCCCAGGTACCAGACTTTTCAGTTGGCTTATCAGCCAACAGCCAGACCTTTCTGAACCCATTCTTAGCTGGGGAAGGCAAGTCCAGGAGGAGGTCTCAGAGACTGAGGAGAGCTTGGGGACCGGGAAGGCAGTGGGTAGCCCTGGCATCCTCTGGCCTCCCCAGAGAGGAGAACCTTGTGAAGCTACTTGGATCATTTAGGTTCTAGGGGCCAAAAAAGGACAGGGACTTTCCGCTGGGGGAGGCGGACACAGCGAGGAGCTTGGGTGCAGGTCTGGGCTACAGCCAGAGCTGTTTGTTTTCTGGGTTACACAAAAGAGAGGCACTTGGTCCAGAGAAGCTTTTAGCTAATGATATAAAGTGCTCTGTGCAGTTTTGCCTTTCTCTGGGATTTATTGGTAATCAGCTTTGTCCTGACATGGAGGTGGGGGTGGGGAATTAGAGATAACGCTTGGTGGAGAAAGTGGTGTGTGTAGGAAATGGAAATTGGTCTTGATGTTGAAGGCCGCTGTGCTTCCTCTCTCCACATCCACATGTCCCACTACACACTAAGGGTCTTGGCCAGAGCACACAGCACTCAGTGGCCTGGACCCCAGTTGTTGGTTCAGTGCTCTGCTGACAACCCCTCAGCCCAGGGTCCCCTCTAGGAATCTCCATTTTCTCCTTAGTCAACAAACACTGATACCTACTTAGTCCAGGGGTTCAAGAAGCAGCACGGAATCAGAGGGTCTCTGCTTTCAAGGCTTTGTCTTCTAGCGCTCCTCTAGGCAGCCTTCCCGGACAGTCACCATCTCAGGGCACCTTCTGGGGGGCTGGGCAGTTTGTGTTGTTGGAGGGCTGTTTTCAGGCCTTCACAAATAACTAGAATCCCTGGTCAGGAAACTGAACCCCCAACCACACCCCTGGCTCCCTGAACACTTTCTTGATGGCCCCCAGCCCTGGGGACTGGGCCTGTTTATTGAGGGTATTGATAGTCACCAGTGAATCTGGGGGCCCAGCAAAGGGAATTAAGGGAACAGGAACCTTTCTGCAGGTTAGTGCCTGGGGATGGGAACCAGTTCAGGTTTCTCCACTGGGACCTGTGCCTTCCTTGGATAAGCATCTCCCCTCTCTTGGCTGAGGGTATCTCTCAAGTCTGAATGGCACCACTAGAGGGCAGTGTGGGACTGTTTCCTGACGCACCGCGCGTGTCCTGGAGCTGCTGGGCTCCCAAGTATTCACGCCACCAACCAGCCTCTTCCTGGCTGTGGTAGGGAATTCTAACCTCTGAGCTTTAAGCATTTGGCAAAAGATAGGTTAGAGAAGGGGCCATGGAAGGCTTCTGGTTGGGCTGGTCCCTGGGCCTGGTGAGAAGATCCATCAGCAAACTTTCCTGGGAAGAGGTGACCCCGGTTGGTGATCACCATTTATGTAAAAGTAAAACTTCGGAGTTATTTTGCTTCTCGTAGATTTGTTACACTGATAAATGACCAGAACACCCCCTCCCACCTCCACCTGGGTACCAAAGTGACTTCCTAGAGGTTAGGTTGAAGCAACAGGTACCCCAAGCCTGCAAATGGGCAGCATCCAGGAGGCACCCTTTCCCTGACAGCCAGCTCTGGAGAAAAACCCAGGAGCCCAGCTTCTCAGGGCTGACGGATAGGTTCTTTACTGCCACCTGGGAAGGAGATTATTGGGAAAGCTGGGAGATCCCCAGCCTATTTCTGCCCCAATTAGTGCTGACCAGCCACACCCTGGCCAGGAGTGATGGGGGAAGGGAATCCTCGGTTCTGGAATAACATATTAGCCACCTCCTCCTCTATGCCAGGCACTGTCCTAAGCATTTTACACCCATTGTTTGTTTGAATCCTCCCAGCTATTCATAGGGGGTTATTATTCTCATTTCCATAGATGAAGAAACTGAGGGTCAAGTGGAACAGGTGACTTGTCCAAGTGTACAGGACCTATAAGTGGGAGATCACTTAAAACATTTGGCTATGTGGCTTTTCATTTATCAGGGGAATGTTGGGGATTCCTGGGCTCTCACCTTTATGTCTGGCCCTTGGCTCTGGGGTCCTTGGTTCTAGAAGTGCTGTGATAAGATGTTGGAGGGGTAGCAGAAGGTGCCACTCCCTAAGGTCTGGACACATGCCTAGGGGCTGGCTCCCCAGCCCAGGTGTCTAGGGGAAGGAGGGTGGTGAGTCAGGCTGAGTCAGGCTGGTTTCAGGGAAGGGCAGGCCAAGGATGCTGAGGGCCTGCAGTTGCCTTGGAGGGCTACCTCCTCCCTGCACACCTGGCCTGGGATGTTTGGTGCCAAAGAGACTAAAGAGCCTGGGGTGGCAGGGGAGGAGGATGATAGGCTCCTGGGGTCTACGAGGTCTGTCCTGAAAGTATGGAGGCAATGTCATTATAATTAAAACCATTTGTACCGCTGATACTTTCGGGACAGACCTCATAAAGCACCCTAGGCTGGCAATGAGACAGACCTGTGATTTTGTGCTGGCCTGGAACTTCTCCGCTGGGGGAACTTGGGCAAATAACTTACTTTCTCCCTTAAACCAGTTTCCTTTCTCTGCAAGTGCGCACGTGCATTTTGGGCAGCTAGGGCGGAGATAGCTTCTGAGTATTAAACGAGAGGTCATGTTTAGTGCCTAGCACATAGTGGAGATCTGTAAGTGTGTGATGGCGTGGATCTGCCCAGCCTAGGAGAGGCTGCCGGGACATAGCCCCCAGGCAGTGTGGGCCTTCGCTCCTCCAGAACATGGCCATATCAGGAATCCCTGCACCGGTCCCCCTCTCCACCACCATGGGCTAGGGAATTCCATATGGGGAGAGATGGAGGAAGGGGCAGGCTTTTCAGCCCAGGGACATTCCATTCCAGCTGCTCAGACCAGTGGGGATCCCAGCCAAGGACAAAGGCCCAAGAGCACATTCCCTCTGCTTATCCCAGGAGCCCCCACCTCTTCCAGGGTGGAGTCAGTGGAGCCCAGGCACCTTCTCTCTTAAGGAGGTGGATGTTGAAGTGTTCTGGTGGGACTGGGTGGCTACAGGAAAGAGGTAATTGAAGCTCTTGAAATTGTTCTCTCCAGCTCCTCCCAGTACCTCAGCCTGCACCCTATGGATCTGAACTCCTGGATTCTGTTCCTTCCCTGAGCACCACTTTCAGGAAGACTTCTTCAGTGGACCCTACGCAACTGAGCCCTCCTCACATCAGGCGAGCCCTTTGCTTTACACAGACAAGAGGCTGGATTCTGGGGAAGTTGCCAGTGCTCTGAATTTCTTTATGTATGACACATTTGACTTTGGCTTCTGCTGTACAATTGGAAGTGCACTACAAGTCCGTGAGACACATCAGATTATTTAAGCACGTAGTAGCAAACATTTCCAATATGAAAGTGGAGAGAATTTCTTTTTAAAATATAGTCATTATTCTTAAGTCACAATGTGGCTTGGTAGCTGCCATTGCTTCTTAGTCTGTCAGCTTAGAGACCTGTTGGAGGGAAACTGGTTTGAGGAATCCTTGTTTTCCTCATTCACTGTCCTTGCTCTGTCCATGTGGGAGCGTGCCTGTGGCCCTCAGAAAGGTGATCAGCTCTGGGTCCTGGGGGGACACACCTCTTTCTCAAAAAGAGGTAGTGGTGGCATAAAAATTCTAAGGAAAGTTTTAGATGAGAAAAGGAACCACACTCACTCAAATATGCTGATGACAGAGGGAAGGGGGCCACATTTACTTGCATACAACCCAGAACTTGTAGAATTCTGCAAAATGAATGTGTATTGAGTCAGTCCCCTGACTCATACATTCAGGAAGAATAAATTTCAATAATGGGAGACAAATGCATGTGGTTTTGAGGTTTGCTTTGCCAGTGTCCTTGCCTCCTTTCTTTTATGTGTCTGTCAGCACTCTAAGTTGGCAGCTCCTTGAGTAGGTCCTGTGTAGTTCATTTGGCAATCTGGGGACTGTTGACTGATTTGCCAACTAACTTCTCCCTTGACCTGGTTTAAAGCTGACCCTCTCCAGGAAGTCTTCCCTGATTGAGGCTATAATGAGGAAGTTAGGGGTGGGAATGCACATGTGAGACTGTGACCAGGAGGGAGGGGATGTTGTGCATGTTTGTGGTAACATAGCAGTGTGACTGTTGGTGACTGTATGGGCCTGGTTGTTAGGGTCCTGGCAGGAGACTGGACGCACTCAAACTAGGAGGAGATTTAAAAGGGACTATTTCCAAAGATGTGGGCTTAAGAAACTAACGGGATGGTGCAGCTCTCAGGGCATGGCAAGAGTGGGAAGCCTTTACAGCTCCTGGGCCTAAAGAGGGGTGGGGAGGGAAAGGCAAAGGGATGAGTACAACTGTGTGGAGAGGTCCCATGACAGGAACAGTGGCCTTTGAGAGACACAGCCAATCATGACAACCTGTTGGGGATGGAGCAAGGGAATAAACACCCCATTTTCCTCCAATTTCCTGCTGGGGCCTCTCATTAGCCAAACACAAAAGGAAGGTAGGGAACAAGGGAGTCATTGATGTACAGTCCTCTGGGCACAGAGCAGGGAGTAGGGTGGATAGTGGGACTTGAGGGCCAACACTGCCCAGGGGTGGGGGGGTCATATTTCCTGCTCCCTAATGTTTATAGCAATGCTTCTTTCCTCCTCTGAGTTCCCCCACCTGCTGTGGTCATGAGGGGTGGATGGACTGTTACTTGGGGAGCACTGTGGGGTTGGGGGTGGGGGCTTTCCTTCCTCACCCTGCCCCTCTCTGGCTCGCTGATTTCCAGTTCTTGATGCCTGCCTGTCCTGGCATCTTAGGTGGTTGCAGGAGTTGTCCACGAGAGGACAGTGCCAGCCACTGAGTCAGTGTTTTTCTCAAATCCACTGCCCCATCCACAAACATACCCTCAGGCATGCCTGTTGTCACCACAGGCCTGATACAGTCACTATAAGTCATGGCTGTTGTCACATGTACATCAAGATGTCTATCTTGTCACACTACTACACTCTGCCATAGTCATACATAAGATGGCAAATGTCACAGACATACAAACTTGCCTCTGTCACTTGCCAACATGCCCAGTCACATACATGTACAGGAGACATACTGTCACATCCATGGGAAGTCATTGCAGGGGCAGGATGGTGCAGGGTTTAACAACAGTGGCTTGGAAGTCAGACAGACCTCTGATCTCTCTGGCATTAGTTTCCTGGTCTGTTAACATGGAGATAATCCTCGTTCTTCTCTCTTGGAGTTGTGAAGATGAAACCTTCAGGGAGACCTGAGCACAGTTTTAGCCTAGAGTAAAACATTCTAGAAATGATATTACTGGGAACTCCGATAGTGTTACTGGGAATACCGGTCTCACTCTCTCCTGCTTCCTCCACCCATGCAGGTTGCATATGGACCACGGTGAGCATACGTGTGCCCCAGACCAGCTAGACACCCTCAGGGGCACATGCCCTCCCGCAACATGCCTACTGGGAGCATGTCTACATTATCAGAGAAGTTCCCTCTGCCCGAATGTTCTTTCCCCAGACATCGTTAATGGCTTGCTTCCCACCTTTATGTCTGCAATCAAATGTCACATTTTCAACACGGTGCGCCATAAGCCCTTTTAAACATTATAAACTCCAGCTATTCCAATCCCTTACTCTGCTACATGTCAATATATTTTTGAGCATCACTGACCTTCTGAGACTATATACTTTAATTTTCTGTCTACTCCATTAGAAAATAGTTTTTAAGAGGGCAGGGATCTTGGTCTTGGGTTTACTGACATATTCATAATCACTAATAGGGTACCTGGCTCACTGTGGGCTGAATGTAGATACACATACATGTACGTACCATGGGTTCCTGGCTTTCTCACTCCCTGAAACAAGCATATCCAAGTGAAGCTCTCTCCCTTCCCTACAGAACTAAGCCTGTGTGCTTACACCGTGAGCACCTACTATGTGCTCAAATCAGGAGCTGGGACAAACTTAGTCCCTCCCAGGAGCGAAGGTAGAGGCTATTTTTAGTCACCAAGCAAAGAAAGCCTTTCCACTCACCCTTCTGAGACATTCTGAGCCCAGTGGAGACCCATTGAGCAGGTAAAGTGGCTGGACTCATTCAGGTGGCCCAGGGCCTCCTCTGCGGCCTTGTTTTTTTCACCCTGGCTAAAACCATCAAAGCCACTACTTCAGAAGCCACTAATAAGGCTGAATATGTCAAGGGCTTTGCAATCCCTAGATCAAAGCAACTGGGTAAACAGCAGGAAGGGAAGCATCCAGGACCATGACTAGCTGATGCCCTGAGGGAACAGCTCCCAGGGAACTTGACAATCAGTACCAGGTAGCCTGATAGGCCCCAGGTGGGCTGGAAAAGAAGAGATCTGCTCCTCTAGGGAACCTGCTTAGAACAAGTTGGAATGTTTCCATTGGCACTTGGGGGTGACAGAGCCAGAGGATTGAGGGAACCTCTCCAAGATAGGGGGGCTCTGGCTCCACAGACCCTAGAAACCTCCCAGCTGCCATTTCTGGAGGATCTTCAGTCTGGATCCATGCAGCTTATTCTCCACCTGCTTCCTGGGAAGAGATTGGTAGGATGGGCAGAGATGGAGTCCAGCAGCCCTGAGCACCGAGGTGTGAGGCCTATTCCAGAATCACTAGGACTCTAGGTTGGAAACACTGAAATACTTGCTTTTTTCTAGAGAGAGGGGAATGGAGGGAGAAAGAGAAAACATGGATGGGTTGCCTCCCACACATGCCCCAACCAGGGACCAAACCCACAACCCAGGCATGTGCCCTGACCTGGAATTGAACTGGTGACCTCTCGCTTTGCAGGACAACACTCAACCAACTGAGCCACAGTGGTCAGGGCTGAAATATTTACTCTTGAACAAGGGACTTGCTGAGACAGCGTGTAGGTGCTAGTCACATGTGAAGACATAAGCTCTTAGCACAGCTGTTAAGCTGTGGCTGGTGTTGCGGGAAGAGGGGTTATTCTGCTAGCCACAGCCCAGAACTCTGACACACACCCTGCTTTGTCCCCTCCTACAATGTAAGCCGGACTCAGGCTGGGGGAGGCAGCCGCAGCCCCCACTCCGGGAAGGTCCTTCTCCCAGGAGAAAGCATGGTGCTAGGCTCAGTGTAGACCATCTTTATTGGCAGGTGTTAAGAGTGCAAAATAGTTAACAGGAGGCAGGGGATGGCTCTCTACCCACAAGTGAGAGCCCTGTAACCAGGCCAGTGGGTGGGAGCACTTGCCTGTGGCCACTTTGGACCCCTCCTAAGAACAAGCTCCCAGGCAGGAGGATTCCCCATGACATGGGGGAAGAAAGCAACACCCTGGAAGGGACATGGGTTGTGCCCCACCCTAGGCCATTTGGTTCCTGCCCACCACACACGTTGACAGCTCAGGTTAGGGTTAGGGGACTGCCAGACATATCCCTCTCCAGGTATCTGCCTCATGCCTCCCTTTCCCTCCCCGCAGTGATTAGCCAGGTTGGACCACCAGGCCCTGTGGCCCGGCTTGACCCAAAGTGACTAGTTCCCATAACATACCATATTTTATCCACTGTGTAGGGTGCAGGTCCTCCAGGCTGCTGGGCTCACTGCAGGCTGGCTCTAGCCAAAAAGACCCTTTCTAGGCCACAGAAATCAATTCGAGATGATGAACACTGAGGCCACCACCCCACACATGCTTTGTCTCCTAAGGGCAATTAACCCCCAAGGCAAACAGCTCTTGCACCCCACAATCATGCTGGTCTAAAAGTGTGCTGCAATAAGCAAAGGGTCCATCTGCCAACAGTAACCCCAACTTGGCCTTAAGCCCACAGGGGCCTCACTCGGGGAGTCTGGTCTGTTCAGTCGAAGGCCCAACCCTATAGCAGTGCTGGGCCACCCGGCACAGGCTGCCTGTCTCTGGTCATGCCCTCCACACACTCCTGGCGGCCCCACAGCTCTTGGCCAGGGTCCGAGTCAATTACAAGGCAGCCAGGTGGGATAGCAGGAGTGGGCCCGGGCCAGCAGAGGCTGAACAGGGGTCACGTAGTAGTTGACAGTGGCAGGCATGACCCCATTGGGGCCTGGAGGGCGCCAGGCCAGGGCAGCAGCAGCAGCCGGGCCCTGCTCAGCCAGAGCCTGGAGCGCCATGGTGGCAATGAGGTCCAGCGTCTGGCGGCGCTCGTGGTTCATGAGGCACACGGTGCTCTCATTGACCACCTGGTGCAGCGTCACCAGGCAGGCATAGCGGCGGGCTGAGTCGGCCCCACTGAAGTGGGCTTCCAGGTAGCGCTCCAGCGTGCGCTGCTGCTCCGCCAGGTCCGGGAAGTCGATGAAGAAGCGAGAGCACATGTAGCGTTGCAGGGCACGCGCATCGGTGCTGGGCTGCGGCCGGAAGCCTCGCACCAGGAGGTGGCAGTACTTGAGGAGGCCACCGCCTCGGATCTCTTCGGGGCTGCGTGTGGCAATGACTCTGTGCCGCAGGTGCTCCAGGGCTTCGTTGAAGTCCCCGTACAGGCTCTCACCTGTCACAGTTGGATGGAAGGTTTCAGACATCGGTGTAGATGAACACTGGCCAAAGAGCAGCAGGGAGTCCAGGATGATCTGGAAGGAGTCCACGCTGAACTCGAACTGGCGCCTGACCGAGTCCACGAATTTGAGCTCTACATTCTTGCCACTCTTGTTGGACAGTGAGATGAGGCTCCAGCGGTCTGTGTCCGTGCACACTTTTACCAGCTTCTGCACGTATGCCTCCTTGAGCGTCAGTGGTGTGATCTTGGCCCGGCTCACCCCAGCGGGCAGGAAGTCCAGCAGGCAGGCCAGCACCACCTCCTTGGTTAGCTGGAAGGAGGCCTCGCTGCGTAGGTCCACACGGAAGACTAGGTCCAGATCTTTATAGCCCAGGCCATTCTCGGGGTGCAGCACATGGCTGGCAGCTGAGCCATGCAGCCGCACACTGTGCACGCGCAGTCCCCGTGCCTCCAGGCTGCTGCGGACAACCTGCGGAGGGGACGGCAGGAAGGAGAGGAGTCAGGAGCCTGGGCTCCCAAGGTCTACTCCTGGCTTCCATACCATAGTGACAATATCAGCTGTCATGGCTTTGGAAAGACATTTAATTCTCTAAGCCCTGATTTCCTAAGCAAGGGAGTAGCCTATTGGAGGCCTTAGAAAGCACAACAATGATGGTAACACACACAAGCACAGCACTTACTAAAAGCCAGGTACGGACCTACGTACTTTATATGTTAGGATATAAATTTATGTAATTCTCACAATAACTCTTGTCAGGCAGGCACTATTATTCTCACTTTACAGATGGGGAAATGGAAGCACAGAAGGGCCAAGTAACTTGCCCAAGGCCACCCAGCAGGTGAATCCAGAGCTGGGGATCAAACTCAGACAGAGTCCGTGTCTTAACTATTATGTTGTTCTACCTCTCTAAAACTGCAAGTAAATACTCAGTTTTGTGTCAGGCATGATGTTAAGTGCTCAAATGTGTTCGGAACATAATTGTCAGTTCGAAGGCATTATTCTTCGCAATAATTGTATGTTTGAGTATTATTATTCCAATTTATAGATGGGGGATCTGAGGCACAGAGAGGTTAAGAAACACATCATCCAAAGATGAGAGACTGACCAGGCTGAGACTAGAACTCAGGTCAGTTGGATTCTCTCTCTCTTGTTTAACTTCTTTTTTTAAAAAAAATTGTTGTCCTATTATAGTTGCCCCAATTTTTCCCCGGTTGCTCTCCACTGACCCCCACCCCCCACAGTCAGTCCCCACCCTGTTGTCCATATCTATGGGTCATTTATACTAGGTTCCTTGACTAGACCCTTTCTCTCAGTTGGATTCTCAAGTCCAGGAATGCTCTTTTAACTCTGAGATACTCATCTTAATTTATCTTTACGAGGACACAATGAGGCAAATATACTCATTTTACAGATGAGGAAACTGAGGCTTACAGGGGTAAAATATCTAAGACTCAGAGGGAAAGTCATTCAGAAATGATAGAGCTGGAAGTTAAAACCCAGACAATTCCCACTCTTGGGAGAGGGGATGGGTCAAGATCTCAGGAAGCTTCCCAAACCAAGTGGGAAGAGATGTGGCAGATCCCACCTGCTGACACAGAAACATATGACAGGTAAACCTACAAGTCTTCTGAACCTGCTTCTCTAGCCAGAGGAGTGTTCCCAGGCCTAGGACCAGGTGGGGACAAGAGCGGTGCTGGGCTGAACACTCAGTTTTCTCAGACACCCAGCATACTTCACACACTGTCCTGAAAGTGACCAGGCAGCATTCCTACCCTGAGTGATTCTGCAACCCTTGCTGCCAAGTCAGCGCCCGTGGAGGGGCTGCCCTCCTCGCCTCCCAGGGAATTACTGCAAAGAATGCACCTAAGTGCTGAGGAGGCAAGCTGCAGTGGGGCAACCTGAGGCGGGCGGCTCCCTCCAGAAAGGCTTCCGGGAGGAGGACCTTGACTTATGGGAAGGTATTACCATGGCTTTGGGGGTGAGTAACTGGCCATCAGGATCTTGCAGGGGTGAGGGGGGCAGCTGGGGGAGGGTAGGAAGAGTATTGGTTAGGCACTTACTGGGTGCCAGGCACTGGACCTTTTCACCAGAATCTACAGGGGATCAGCCTTCATGAACTCCAAGTTATAGATGGAGACACTGAGGCTCCCAGGAGTGAAGTCACATGCCCAAGATCATGCAGAAGTGCCTTCAAATTCAGGTTTGACTGACTCCAAAGTCCATCCTCTTTCTACCACATTACCATTCCAAGGTTCAGAGGAAGCAGAGACCAGAACCTAGGATTTTACTCCCTCCCTCCCTCTCCAAGTTTCAGAGTGAGGCCAAAGCTTCTGGTCACCGAAGCCCAAAGCCAGAGTAGTTGGGGAGCAGGAAGGTAGGGGTTGGGGTTGGCCAGACAGGCAGGGGAGGCTGAAGGTGAGGGGCCAGTTGCTGCAGTCGGGCCTGTGGAACTCATACCCTGGCAGCCATGTCCATATAGACCAAGGAGAGACATGCGCCAAAAACCTTGTCTCAAAGACCTGGTCGGGCCTGCAGAGCAGACCGGCCCCCCTCCTAGTGCCATTAGAGCTGACTAAGCCTTCCTCGGTGCCAGCTCCTGCTCCCAGGCTGATGCCCACCCCAGGGCATGGCATCTGGCCTGGTGAGTAGGTAGCAGTACCCTTTTAAAATTGCCTGCGTCAGGCCATGGGGCTGGGTATGTCAGCCAAACAGAGGCTGTTCTCTCTTTCCCAGATGTGACTACAGCCAGCTTGGCAGCAAGTCCCCAGATACTGCCACACCCAGAGACTTCAGGGAGCTTGGAGCCTCCTGAATCAGACTTTCCAGCCATGGAGTAGGCAGTGGCTACACCTTCCTTTCTCCTGTGCAAGAGCCTTTCCTAGAACCACTTGGCTCCCAAGCCATTGCTAAGACCTGCAGGGAGACTGTAGGTGCTTCCAGACAGTAGGCTTATAACACTTGACCTCCAACCCACCTAATGCAAGCCTGGCTACAGATGGAGAGACAAAATCATGATCTTGGGCCTCCAAGGTCCAATATATGGCTGAATTAGAACCAGGCCTCCCAGATGGCAAGGGGTTTCCTACAAAAGAGTGGGTCCCCCTAACCCAGGTACAAGCAAGAACAACATCTCTAGGTGCTCAGATTGCTGCTGTAGGTGAAACCCTTGTGGGGAAAAGAGGGAGAAAGACTCCAATTCTTGAACTGTGGGGCAACGCAGCACTGGTGAGGAGCCCAAAGCCAACCACCAGCGCCTCCATCATGCCCCCCAGCATAAACTTCCCACCAGCTTCTGAAGCTGCCAGCTGCAGATTCTTGCCAGGATATGGATTTTCTCCCTTGTGGATGCAACTGTACAGGCCAGGCGAAGGCACCTGTTCCCTTTGATTTCTAGAACCAGAAAGGGTGTTGGAGAGCAGTTCAACCCGTCCCCATTGAACAGATGGGGACACTGGACCAAGCAGAGGGGACAGACAACAGTCTAGGTCCTAAAGCCAGATGTCTAACCTCCCAGCCCAGCTCTGAAGTCTCTGCTGCCCCTCCCCACCACAGCAGGCAGCTGCCTGTTCTGTGATGTCTCTGACCCTTGCCCAAGAGGACACTGTACTATTATTGTGTTATAAAGTCAGCTCCTGTTGACCTCCCCCAACCTGGCTGGGAGGATGTGGAAAGCAGAAAGGCTGGGTGCTAGTCATATCTATGAAGAGGGCTCGTCACAGAGCAGCACGAGGAAAGGCAGTTTGGACCATATTGATAAGGGCAGGTACTTCCCCTCCAGGGTACCCCTTGTCCTTGCAGAGGGGAGCTGCCACACTGGGTTCTTCCACTCCCTCCCCCAAGCTTGGGACAACAGTCCTGGAGGTACAGCAATTGGGGCCCCAAGGTTGACCTGACTGTCCTGGGAAGAAAAAACCTCAATTGGTTTCCTAATTCCTCCCTGACAGCGGGTATGGAAGAATGCCTCTGTGAGGCACCATTGGGCTGTGGATGAGTCAGTCCTAGAGAATCTGCCCCCACCCCCTCCCATTCCTTGAGAGGGAGGCAAGGTAAACCCCGAGTGAGCACCCCTCCGCCTCTGTGGATGCTAAAGAGTTGTGTAGTTTGTGGACTATTGCCCCAGAAACAAAGTCCATCTCTGGTGGGAATGTGCAGGAATTGTGGCTGATTTTCTGGTTTCCACAGAGGTGTCCATAGAGAAGACACCTCACAAGACTTAGACGTAGAGTATTGGGAGCTGGGGAAGGTGTGGAAATGCGTTCAACAGCCGTTCCTGGAAGACCCAAGATTCTCTGCATGTGATTTCCATTTTTGTAGGTAGTCTAAGGCAGCTCACCTCTCCTCTTGGGGTCTTAGCCTCCCCAGCCGTAAGCCAGGTACAACAATGACCATATTCTAGTATTTCAGAGCACGACAGTGCCTGGGCTTTACAGATGATAGAGCAATTTTAGGGTTGCTGAAGGTCAGGTAAATGGAAGAGGGAGTCTGGGGAAGAGGAAAGAGGTTGCCAGAATTCTCTTCAGCACTTCAGGACAGAAATGGGGCTTGGAAATGGCCTTCACTTCCAATTTGGGAAGGAGAAGAAACTCCTAAACTGGACACTGAGGTTGCCTTCCAGCAAGCGGTCATCAGGTCTGGCCTGGTGCTTAATCTCCTCTGGCCACAACCCCAGCTAAGAGGGAGTCTGTCAGGATTTCTAGTCTTTTCCACGTAGCCAGGGGGCTCTAGATCCAAGGGCTATGGGAGCACAGTACAGAGTCTGCTCCCAGAACCTGGAGAGAGGGGTATGAGGCCCAGGAGTGACGATTTGCAAATGCAAAGAATTCTTTTGGACCAAAAAGGCACACCCACCCACCCTGAGCTGCCTGGCATCATTTGTTCTGGCAGGTGGGAGTGTTCTCCCCCAGCTGCCTGGTCTCTCCTCATTCTGCTCCCTTCTCCAAGCCAGAGTCTGGGTGAATTCCGCGGGGAACCTTGGCTCCCCAGGGGTGGGAGTGGGGGTGGGGCGGAGAAAGCCAAGGGAGCAGAGACTGTGAGGTGCAGAGGGAGGGGATAGGGTTTACTACGGCCAATGCCTTGCGATCTGGTTACAGCCCCTGTCGCTCTCTGAGCCCCGTTCTCCCTAGCTGTTCAGGGAATCGAACAGACTCCGGGGTCCTACCGGCCGCAAGAGCCTCAGGATAGAGACCCTAGGCCCCACCCACCCAGCGCCCTCTCACCTGCACAATCTGCCGGGGTTGCACGCTCAGCGTGGGGAAGTTGCCACGTCCGTGAATGGGAATCGGCTCGCTCAGGAGCGCGTCCAGCCGCTTCACCTGTGGCCAGCCCAGCCCACTCAGGTGCCGTCCGAGGGAAGCCGAAGAGTCTTCCGGGTCGGAGCCGCCGCCGGCCCGGTCGGCCTTGCCCACTGCCGAGGCCACAGCCGTCCCAACCTGCGCGGCCGCCGGGTCCGGGCTCTCAGCTCCGCTCTCCGACAGCATCATTAGCCCGGTCCCGAGGCCCCGACAGCAGAAACAGGGGTTGGTCAAGGGCAAGAGGGCAGGGAGAGCGGCTGGGCTGGAGCCAAAGCAGGGGCACGGCTGCAGGGACCGGACGGCTGCGACGACAAGGGGATCCCAGGGTACGAGCAAGAGGGCCGAAGACCTATCGACTCTAAAGCTTTTAAGTTCAGGGTCAGAGGACTTTTATAGGCCGCGGGCGGCACACCCATTGGTACTGGCAGCTGTCACACAGCCGGAGCCGCCCCGCCTTTCGACAACCCTGCCATTGGTCAGAAGAGCAGGAGAAATCTGATTGGCTGAGAGGCACGACCTGCCCCGCCCTCCTCAACAGGATTCCCTCCTTTGGTCCTTAAAGAACTTTCGTTCACGGTGATTGGCCCGGGCGGAGCAGGCTGGGGATTGCGCTCTTCAGGAGCAGACTTTGTAGCGTAGGCGAACCACTAAGAAATTTGAGGGAGAATGGGGTGGGGGAGTTGGGTTTCTTTAAGGCGCTGGAAGGAATTTAGAAATCACCTGGCTTGGTCCTAGTCATCCACTATTACAGAAGCCCAGAGAGATTGTGCCATTTGTTCAACTCCACACAGCGCTCCTCCTGCTTTCCCACAATCTTCCAGAGTTGAAGAAAGGTAACAAACTCAAGTGTATACCTAAGTAGAGACTTCTTAATGCACCCTCTTGATTGCCCCTTGATAAACACAGTTTGGCCAACCTTAATGTTTATGTTCAGAGGAGGGGAAACCTGCTCAGAGAGGGGACGTGGGACTCCCCCAAGGCCAGCCCTGCTGCTGACCCTGGCCATAGAAGCTGTGGGCGCAGGCTCATTCCACTACACTTGCACAGACCCAGGGCCTTTTATGGGACTGAAGGATAAAGGGAAACTGGAACTGGGGCTTGGTCTTCTGTCTCAGGTTCTCAGGCCCTTCAACAGCCCTATCTGTCAGGGGCTTCCTGGGTGGCTGGCGGAAATCTTCCCTGCCAGCCTTTTCCCAGCCTTCTTGGGTCCTGTATACCCTTAGGCAAGTCACTGAACCCCTCTGAGTCAGTTTCCTCATCCACCCCAAAGAAGGTGCCCAGTAGATATTTTTAAAAATTTATTTATTTATAGATGCTCAAAGATTTTCATATGTTCTATCGAAATAATATGTTTACAAGTTTTTGTTTCCCACTTTACAGAGCTCAGAGGGATGCAGCTTATTACTTTTAATCTTTTTTTCTGAATTTAAATATATGTTCTTATGACAAAATTTTAGAAATTGAGTCTGTCTGATTCATCACTACATTTTCTTTTAATAGCCCTGGCTGGTGGCACAGTGGATAAGGCACTGACACTGTGAACCCAAAAGTCGCTGGTTCGATTCCCAGCCAGGGCAACATAACCAGGTTGCAAGCCAGATTTCTAGCCAGGTCTGTAGCTGGAGGCAGGTGAAAGGCAACCATACATTGATGTTTCTCTCCCTCTCTGCCTCTGTCCCTTCCCCTCTCTCTGAAAACTAATGAAATTTTTTAAAAAATAAATAAATGAAATATGATCTTAACAATATATCAAATTAAATATCATTCTTCTAACACTTCCATTCCATAAGGCAGGCTGGGCAAGGAGTAATATGCCCAATGTACAGACAGAGAAATCATGACCTGGAAATAGTAAACTATATTCCAAAGTCTCTAGCTGGCTTCTGACAAACCTAGGACTAGAACCCTGGAGGCTGACTCTCAGAGGAGAGCAGCCACTTTCTCTTTCTGAAGGCCCAGCACAAGCAAGATTCTGCCCTGTCCCCTTCTTCCATCTTGTCTGGGATCGGGGGGCTGCCTCTGGTCCGCAGGGAGGGCACCTGCTGCTTACTTCACTGCTTGGCTGTGTGACTTTGGCCAAGTCCCTTGCACTGTCCTCAGCTAAGTTGCTTGCAATTTTGTTTTATCTTCTCTTGAAAAATAAGAAATAGATAAGCAATCTCTTTCGGCTGAGTCCAGAATCTCCAAACCCTTGACCTACCACCTTTATGCCTCAGCAGAAGAAGGAAGAGAAAGGAAACTAACATTTACTGAACACCTGTTGTGCACCAGTTCACTTTATATATAATATATATACCACCTCTAATTCCTAAAAGTACACCTTGAAATGAGGGATCATTATCCTCAATTTAAAGATGAAGAAACTAAGGTCAAGTGAAATGCCTAAGGTGATACAACCACTAATTGGCAGTGTAGAACTCAAATCCAGGTCTCCTGACTCCAGAGCCCTATTTTCAGCTGCTCTTCATGGAAGAGTTGATACAGATCACAGCCAGGCTTGGCACAGCTGTGGTGTCACCCACAGATTCCTTCATTCGTTCACTCATTCATTCATACATACATACATCAGACAACACAAATATACTAAGCACCTACTGTGTACCAGGTGCTGGGCTAGGCCCAGAGTTATGAGAGGCAAGGTTCCTGCCATTTAGAACTAACATTGTAGTATAGAAAGATAATAGTCAAGTAAACAAATATATAAGACATTTCTGATAGTGCTAAGAAGAAAATAAAACAGGATAATGGGAGAGGGAGCAACCATACTGGTATATGAGTGTGAAAAAGAGCTATACTGAGTGAGAAAGAGAATTGGAGAGATCAATTACATCATTAGATGATGTAATCATGGAAGGCCTCCCTAATGAGGTGACATTCCCATCGAGTCTGCTGGACCCACTTCTGCCCTGTCTCCTCATGCTTGTTTCTAGTCAGAGCAGCAGAGAAGTTGCTAAGCCACACATTCCTAGAACCCTGAAGCTTCAAGCTGGGAGGTCTTTTGACAATCATTTTGTTCACTCTCTTTGCACTTTATAGATGGGAAAACCGGGGTCCAAAAAGCAAAAAGGGATTTTTCACAGGGAGACGAGCTGAAACTGGACCTACACAGGGTCCAGTGAGGGTGGCCTGGTGCTCTGTCCACCCCATATTTGAATCAAGTTATTTAAGGAAGGAAACAGATCTCTTCCTCTCTCTTTCCTTCTATCTCTGCTAGGAAGAGCAATTAGCAAATTCATGTACTGTGAATCACCCTCCTGTAGACACTTCTATTCCCAAAGCTAATAGGTCCAATGTTTGCCCATTCACAGGATCTGAACATCATTGTGATGGGGTGGGGGTGACTTGGGGATGTAGGAAGAGAAATAGGAGAAAGAAGAAGTGGGTCTGTTTGGTAGAGTTTTTCATTTTCACCAAAACCAAATTTTAATTGTCCTGGTGAATGGAGAGAAACAATGTGGGGTACACAGCCAGTGAAGAGTCTAACTGGCTTTCAAATGTTATATATGTCTCTCCCCTCTGTACAAGTTTCCCATGCTCATTCTGATTTTGATTTTAAAATGGAACTTAGTCTCTATGATAACTGAGTCTTAGTGATATAGAGGTAAGTCACTTTCCCTGTCTGGACCTCAGTTTTCTATTCTGTAATATGGGAGTGAAATAGGAGTCAGGGTCTTTCATTCACACCTTCTATGATTTGTGGAAGGGAGAAAGAGTTCTGGGGAGGGTCTTGGTGCCTATATTTGGTTCATCTTCAGCTTTGGGATACCAAACAAGGGCTTGGAATCACACTGGGCACTAATCTTGTTTGTTTATTTGTTTGTTTATAGAGAGAAGGGAAGTGGGGGAAAAAGAGAGGATGAGAAACATAAATGTACACCCTGGCTGGTAGCACAGTGGATAAGGTGCCGGCCTGCGAACCCAAAGGTCGCAGGTTCGATTCCCCAGCCAGGGTACATAACCAGGTTGCAAACCAGGTCTCTAGTCAGGTCTGTGGCTGGAGGCAGGTGAAACGCAACCATACATTGATGTCTCTCTCCCTCTCTGCTTCTCTCCCTTCCCCTCTTTCTAAAAATAATGAAATAAAATCTTAAAAGAAAAAAAAAGAAAGAAACATAAATATGTGGTTGCCTCTCCCTCAACTGGGGACCTGGCCTGCAACGGAGGCATGTGCCCTGACTAGGAATTGAACTGGTGACGCTTTGATTCACAGGCCAGTACTCTGTCCACTGAGCCACACCAGCCAGAGCCTAAACACTAATATTTTGACACAGGGGCAATCTCTCACTTCACCCACATGAAGTACAACTCAATACTGATCTGTAAACTCATAGAGTCATTCAACAAGTCCCATAATGAATTTCAGGACATTTCCATTACCTCATAAAGAAACTCTGCACCTTTTAGCAGTCAGTCACTTTCTATTTTTCCCCAGCTCCTGTAGCTCACAGTCCTAGGCAACCACTAAATTATCTTCTGTTTCTATATAGATTGGCCTATTCTGGACTTTCATATAGATGGAATCATGTACTATATGATCTTTATGATTTGGTTTTTATTTTTACTCGGCATAATATTTTCAAGGTTCACCTATGTTGTAGCATATATTCGTATTTTTTTTTTTTCTTGATTGCCAAATAGTATTCCCTGGATATATGGTCATATACCACATTTTATTTATCCATCCATCAGTTAATGGACATTTGGGTTTCTCCACTCTTCGACTACTACGAATGCTGTTATGAATATCCATGTACAAGATTTTTGTTTTAAGATTATATTTATTCTTTTTAGAGAGAGGGCTAGAGAGAGAGGCAGAGAGGGAGAGAGACATCAATGCATGGTTGCCTTTCACCTGCCTCCAGGTACGGATCTGGCTGGAGACCTGGCTTGCAACCTGGTTACGTGCCCTGACCAGCAACCTTTGGATTTCCAGGCTGGCACCTTATTCACTATGCCACCAGCCAGGGCTATACAAGTTTTTAAAAACTCTTTTTAGAGCAGTTTTAGATTCACAGCAAAATTGAGAGGAAGGTACAGAGATTTCCCTTATAGCTTCTGTACCCATATATTGCACAATCTCCCCCATGGTTAACAAAACTCTACCAGAGTGGTCCATTTGTTACAACTGATGAAGTCCTCACATTGCCACCTCACAATTACCAAAAGCCCATAGTTTATATTAGAGCTCTCTCTTGGTATTATATACATGTATAAGTTTTTGTGTAGATATATGTTTTCATTTCTCTTGGATTTATACCTTTGAGTAGAATCATTAGTTATAAGGTAACTTTATGTTTAACCATTTAAGAACCTGACACACTTTTTTTCCAATGCAGCTGCACCATTTTACATTCTTACTAGCATTGTGTGAGGGTTATGATTTCTCCACATCCTTGCCAATATAAGTTATTATCTGTCATCTTGATTATAGCCATTTTAGTGGATATGAAGTTGTTTCTCATTATGGTTTTGATCTTGATTTCTCTGAGGACTAATGATGTTGAACATCTTTTCATGTGCTTTTTGGCCCATCTGTATCTCTGGGGAAATGTCTATTCAAATCAGTCCTCTGCCCAGTTAATTTCATTGTCTGAAAAATTATTGTTGCAATCTCGAAGTTCTTTATATATTCTAGATAGATGTCCCTTATTGTATATATGACTTGCAAAATTTTCTCCTCTTCTAATAGTCAATGCTTACCCCCGCCCCCTGCCTTTTATCCCTTTTCCTCTCACCGGTTTGTGAGCGAGAGAGAGGTTGTAGGGGGACATCGATCTGTTACTCTGCCCACGTGGGCGCTCGTTAGTTGAGTCCCAGCTGGGGAGGGAACCGCAACCCGGACCTGTTTGCCTGGTGCTCCAGCTGAGCCATCCAGCCTGAAACCCAGGCCTGTGGCCTGATTGAGGATAAAACAGGCGACCTTTTAGTTTTCAGGTTGGTGTTCAATTACTAAGCCACACCAGCCAGGGCCACAGTGATCCTTTTAAAACTCAAATCAGGGCCTGACTGGTGCGGCTCAGTTGGTTGGGTGTCATGCAAATCAAGAAGTCCCTGGTTTGATTCCGGGTCGGGGCACATGCCTACGTTGCTGGTTTGGTCTCTGGTTTGAGGTCTGTGCAAGAGGCAACCAATCGATGTTTCTCTTTACATTGATGTTTCTCCCCTCCTTCCCTTCTTTTTGCTCCATAAATAAACGAACAAACAAACAAACAAAAATATATTTTAAAATCAGATCATGTCCATCACGTTTGGAGTAAAAGCCCAAGACCTTTCAGTCACCACAAGGCTCTACTGAATCCCCCACCCCACTGCCTTCCCCTTGTCTCACTCATCAAGGAGGCCCAGGGGCTTCCTAGACATTCTTCTTCCACCTCAGGGCCTTTGCAGTGGCTCTTGCATCTGCCCCTACACCTCTTCCCCTTGAGAGCCAGATGGCTTCTCCCCAGTTCCTCCTGGTCCTTTTCTCTATCCCTTCTCAGTGAAGCTTTCCTAACAACTCAGTGAGAACGGCAACCTCCCTCCCCGGCCCAGCTGTCCTCTACTCCAGCAATTTTCAACCATTTTCATCTCATGGCACACCAATTAATGACTCGAGTGCTACAGCACATTGAAAAATACGTCTTTTGCCAATTTGACCAAAAAAAAAAAAAAGATATAATTTTGATTTATTCATACCAGATGGCTATTGTGTTGTGTTGGCTTTTGTCATTTTTTAAAAACATTTTATTTATCATTTTTCAGAAAGAGGGGAAGGGAGAGAAGAAGAGAGGGAGAAAAACATCCATGTACAGTTGCCTTCACCTGCCTCCAGCCACAGACCTGGCTGGAGACCTGGCTTGCAACCTGGTTATGTGCCCTGGCTGGGGAATCAAACCAGCAACCTTTGGGTTTGCAGGCCGGCACCTGATCCACTGAGCCATGAGCCAGGGCAATGTTGTCATTTTTTAATTTGACAACCTAGGGTAAAAGAATTCAGTGCCCCTGACTAAACAGGTATTTCATGTTTTAAAACTGGTTGAAAATAGCTGCTCTACTTGATTATTTCTGTAGTACCCAATACCATCTACATACTGTGCTGTGTATTTACCTATTTATTCACTGTTTGCTTCAAAGCTTTAGGAGGGCAGGGCTTTTGTCTGTTTTCTGTGTATCCCAGCTCCTGGAAGTGTGTTGACAGTTATTCAGTGCTCAGTAAGTATCCCTAGAATGAGTGCGGGTACTTGAGGAAGGGAGAAAGGAGCACTCTTCCAAATCCAGATCTTGCAGTGAGTGGTGCGTTGTGACTCGGGCAGATCTCTGATGTGGGACTTTGAACTTGGGGCTTGGGGAGTCCTCCCAAGGTCACTGAGAGTTGATTCCTGTTTGCCAGGCAAGGAAGCCTGGTGTAGTGGGAGACAAAAGCTGGAGTTCCTATTCCATCTCGGCCTCTTAGTGCGTTCCTGAGCCTTGGTTTCTCATCTGTTCCTTGGGTCGTTACCTCCTAGGGGAGCAGGGCCTGGTGCTGGGCTTGGAGTCAAACACTCAACGCTTGCTTGCTCTCCCCAGAAACAGTGAGACAAGCATTTTGTTTTGTTTTGTGGTGACACAGAAAGGGTGTGCCACCAAAAAACAAACCAAGAAAGAGATCACAGCGGTAGATGACGTTCCGGGAGAGAACGAAGAGTGCTCCGCTCCGGGCTGGCCTCTGAAGGACAGAGGGGCAGCAGAGGGCAGAGCGGTCAGCAGGGCGCTCCTGGGCCTCGCTTCCCTCAGGTTCAAGGTGGTTCATAGAGTCCCTTCCCCTCCCCCAGCTTATTTGAGCCTGCCAACCCCGCCCTGTGGGGAGTCTGTCTGGTCGAGATGACTGATGATTAAGCCCATTTAATGGTGAGGAAGCTGAGGCTCAGGAAGGAAGATGGTAGTACGCACCTTTGTTTCATCTCCCCTGTTAGAGTGGAAGCTTCTTAGGTTCAAGGGCAGCTTGCTTTCATATCTGTCCCACCACGGCTGATGTTGCCAACTAAAAATAGGGTGTGCATCAGTGGGTTCCCAGCCCCGGCAGGCCCCACCTCCTTTTTATCACAAATATCTTGCAATACCGTCTTCCCTGTAATGAAATGAAATTTATAGATGATATATACTATTTATACACTCCTAATTTTGAAAAAAAAAAAAAGAAAGAAAGAAAGGAAGATAATGCTCTAACTGAAATGTAAAGAAGTAAAAGAAAGGTAATCTTTTTGTATGGTTTAATTTTTCATTGAGATGTAATTGACATGTAACATGTTTCAGGCATACAATGTGATTCTGGATTTGTATATACTGTGAAATGATCACCACAGTAAGTCTAGTTATCATCTAGCACCATGTAGTTACATGTTTTTTTTCTTGTGACAGAGAACTTTTAAGATTTACTTCCTGCCCTGGCTGGTGTGGCTTAGTGGATTGGCACTGGCCTGTGAACCTAAAGGTCGCTGGTTTGATTACCAGCCAGGACACATAACCAGGTTGCAAGCCAGGTCTCCAGCCAGGTCTGTGGCTAGAGGCAGGTGAAAGGCAACCACACATTGAAAGAAAAAAAAAATTTACTTTCTTAGCAACTTTCAAGTATACATACATTATTGTTAACTGTAGTCACTGTGCTGTACATTATATCCCGGGACTTATTTATTTTATAACTGGAAGCAGATGCCTTTTTTTTTTTTTTTTTTCTTTTTTTTTACCTGTGAGCACACAGGCTGACTCTTGTAGACCAGGGCTTCTCAAACTGAAATGTGCATAGGAGTCACCTAGAGATCTTATTAAAATACAGATATGAATCAGCAGGTCTGGGGAAAGACCTGAGAGTCTGGATCTCTACCCAGCTCCCAGATGTCCTGCTGCTGCTCCACGGTATAGGAGGTGTCTGGGTCCCTGGACCCGCTGAGGAGCCTCCGCCCACAGCCACCCCCTTCCCAGGCCAAGGCAAGGGGCAGCCCTGCCTGTGGCCTCCCTGACAGCTGCCCAGGAAAGTGCCCATTCTGCAGCCCAGCCTCATTCCTGGCACACACACGTGGCTGGGTGCCCGCTGCCTAAACAGCAGTTCCCACGGGAGTAGCCCGCCCTGGGGAATGAGCCTCTGGGGAGGGAGGGAGGCCTCGGGAATTGACATCCCAGTGGGTGGGGCCTCTGTGTCCCCCACCCTCTCACACCAACCCCACCTGCCTCCCCACTTCACAGCTTGAATCAGTAAATCCCACTGCACTGGTCACTTGCTCCACTAACCCTCCCATCTTCTTTTCTGCAAGTGCTCCCGAATTCCCTTTGCCCTCTGTCTGAGCTGGTCCCCTACGGTGGGGAACTCAGATGAATCCATCTGTTCCCTGCCCTGAAGACACTCAGCCTAGGGGCCAGCAGCTAGGCAAACAGACGTTTTCTGTCAAACAAGGCAGGTAGGAGGGAACTCTCTTCCAGCCTCCTGGAGCAAGCGAGCAAGCCCTTCTCTTGGTTGAGTCAGCATAAGGGGATGGGATCGGAGGATCCCCTAGGCTGGCCTAACTCTAAAGCCCAGATCCCTTGGTGGCCAGTGAAGATTTGTCCAACCTGGAAGTAGATAGGCCAGTAGAAGACTGTTGTCGGCAAGAGCTGGCTCTGGGCAGGGCGGGGATCGTGGGGCCTTGGGAAGGCTCTGAGGAGGTCTCCCACCGAGAGCCAGGCCAGCTTGGGCCACTCTTTGGGCTCTGTTGGAAGGCAAAGCATGATTAACCCGTAACAGCAGCAATCACAACTGCCCCTCCCTCCCACGAGGACTGAACTCTACAACTTATGAAGCACTTTGCTTGCCACCATCTCCCTGGATCCTTATAAACTTCGTGTTAGTGCCATTTGTCAGATGAGAAAACTGAGGCCCAGAGAGGCCAAGTCATTAGCACAAGGTACCAGAGCTAAGAGGACATCCCAGGAAAACCCAGTGCCCCGTACATGTTTTAGGGAAGGTTTTCTGGGTCTCCTGGGTCCGAATTATCCATGAAGTACAACCCTTCTAACCCTTGAACACAGAGACCTAAATTTTCACCAAAGCCCTTAACTTTGGATATTAGAGCTGCACTATATAGTCATACACCATGTGATGATGGCTGGGTGAGCTATGGACCATATTTATGATGGTGGTCCCCTAAGATTATAATGAAGCTGAAAAATTCATGCCTAATGATATCTTGGCCTTGTAATGTGCTGACTTTGTAACTTGATGCATTACACAAATACCATTGTGTTATAATTGCCGACAGTATTCAGTACAGTAACATGTTATACATGTTTGTAACCTAGGAGCTGTAGGGAAACAGAATTTGTCATCCCCAAATGTATCTCTTTGGCATGGGATTACTTTAGGCTGCTTAATTTTAAGAGATGGCAGGGAGAAGCTCTGAAAACTAAGTAGAGGTTACACCCTTTGTAAGATACTAATATTTGTAAGGAAAATATCTGTTTGTAAGAATGTCTCCCTTCCTGTGTGTGCCTGTATGGGGTTGGGGGCTGACATTATCTTTAGGAACTTGGATCAATGCAGAAGACCAACACTGAAATCTGCATAATAACCTTACTGTGTTTTTCTGCCTGGTAGCCTCCCAAAACTCCCTCCCCAGCCTCTTCTTTTGTTTTCTTTTTTTTTTTTTCTTTTAATTTTATTGTTGTTGTATTACATCCATCCCTTTTTTTCTCCCCTCTGTCTCTTCTTTTGTTTTCATCTGAAGATAGTATTTAAGGTGGTGTCTTCAGCCTTTTGGGTAAGTTACTCAGTTTTCCTGGACTCCTCCAGGTATGTATGCAGGAGGCATATATGTTAAACATTTGTTTGCTTGCCTCCTGCCACTCTGTCTTTTATTACAGGGATGTCTCCGCCAAGAACCCAGAAGCGCAGAGAGAAAATTAATTCTCCTTCCCTGTAGAGCAATAGGCTAGACCATACAGCCAAGGTGTGTAGTGGGTTATAGCAACCAGGTTTGTGTAAACACACTCTGTGATGGCCACACAGCAATGCAATTGCCTAATGAACTTCTCAGAATGTACTTGTCATAAAGTGGCGCACAACAGTATAAATGGGGAAACTGAGGCCCAGGGTGGGGAAGTGTCTTGCCCCAGCCAATAAGCCAGATAAGGTCCTGACCTCCACCCACCATGGGCTTTCACAGCTCCCTGTTCTCCCGGGGACCTGAAGCCTACTTGAAGATAGCAGGGAGGGAGGGTTTAAGGCAAGAGCCCTCCAAATCAAAAAGGGAATCCATGAGGGGTGGGGAGACTGTGTCACTAAAGCAAGGAGGACATGGTGGTCGGCTTCAATTTGATTTTGCTTTTCATGGTTTGCTCCTCAGGCAAGAGCCCTAGTCCCAACTGCAGGGGTGACAACGGTGCTCAGCCAGGTGTGCTCCTGGCCTACTCCTCTTTGGGCTCAAGGTCCAGGCTTGTCCTGATTCTAGGGCTGAGCCAGGGTCTGTGTCAGACGCGGATGGAGGTGAGAGTGTGTTTTCTGTGGCCCGATCAGTGCCCAACCCAGAACTAGGGTGGGGCTCTCTCTAGGCCTGGGTGGAGAACTTTGTCACCAGGCTTAGGCCTAGTTTATGACCAAAGCCAGGGCTCATCCTGGGATCAGGGAACAGGGAGAAGCCGCTCTTGGTCCCTCCTAGGACAGACCCAGCTCTGGATTCCAACGTCAGGAGAGTGAGTCAGGTAGCTAGGCTGAAAGCCATAGGCCTTGGGCTCCTGGGCCGCAGCAGTGGCTCTGGTGAATGTACCTGAGCTAGGCTCAGAGTCTCTGGGCTGTCATCAGGTGTGTCTTTGGGAAGGTGACCTTCTATCTCCACTACATCCCCCACCAGATGACCTGCCTGCTAGAACTCTATGCATGTGGTTGGTTGGCTCCTTCTGCTGGTCCTGCTCCAGGCTCTGGAGTTTACAGAGGCAAGAGATGGGGATCAGGGTCTCTCCCAATCCTCAGGGCTCTGTCCGGAGAGATGCTGATGAACTGGGAAACAGAACCAAAAGCTCTCCACAGTGGCTTGCTTCAAGTCACCTATGTGATGCCAGGGTATTCTGAGCTGGGAAGAGATCCGCAGAATTCCCTCTTGCAAGCTGGTGGGAAAGGGCACTGGCTCTGATCCAGGTCAGTCCCAGTTGCTTTCCACAGGCCCAGGAAGGGGCTGGGGCTCCGCCAATACTCAGGGTCAGGGTGCCCTTGAGGATTTCCTATCCTGTCCTTGCATGAAGGTGATGAGGATTATGATTGTGGCTGTACTTGACCTTGTGATTTTGATGACTGAGGCTTCAGTTGCTACCACTGGTCCTCCTCGCAGCGACCAATGAGACGTCAGTCCAGGAAGGGCCACCATTCCCCTAGGGAAACTGCCGGGAGGTACCCAGAAGCATGAGAGCCGATTAGGGTCTGGGAGCCTCACAGCTGTATCACAACCCTATCCAGGACACCAGAAACTTGACATAGCCTAATGGGTGCGTGTCCTGCCACTCTCCTCCTCCCTCTGTGCAGTGAAGACCTAGCTGAGGACATAGGAGCCCAGGATGGGGAAGCCCTCACCTTATCACCATAGAATCTGCACACATGCCTGCACTGCCCATCTTCTTCCTAATTCATGCCTGAGCACAAGTTCCACTTATCATCACTAAAGGACAGTGTTTGTTGATAAGGAAAATGCTGCTTCTTCATCTGGCTCCTTAGGCCACAGTGACACTGTCCCCTTTTCTGCCCCATGAGCACAGCAAATCTGTTCTTGCCTCTGGAGCCTGGAGCTCACACTTGCCCCAGAGGTCCGCAAGCATGTCTGGTGATCATTCTGTAAGAGAGTGGACAGAAGCCTCAGATTTTGGGGGTTGGGACTCAGTGGAGCACAGCCATTTGCTTGCCAGACACCTAGTTTCTTAGTTATGCAAGTGGCTATGGCCACTCCACCAAGGAGTGGCCACTCCTCCACCATGCCAAGGAGGTAGGAGGGGCTCTGACCACGAAATGCTGATGAAGAAGCTTACGGGATTTGGGTGAGATTCTGTGAGTGGCCAGGACTGGTCACCACATGGACTGCATCACAGGCCACCGTCAGAGTTTAAATATAAGGCAGCAGCCGTGAGAAGGGGCGAAGCCATGCAATTTTGAAAGGGTATTGAGGGACCCCTACGAGGTCTAGTGTTGGGGAGAGAGCCGTATGGTAGCAGCTAGGAAGTCTTGTAGTGAAGCTGGTCCGCAGTGAGAAGGAAGAAGGAGCTATGTAGTTTGTAGGGATGATCCCGCCGTGCGGCCTGGGCTGGTAAGAAAGCAGGCACGCTGTTGCTTTCATTGAGCCCATTCTAGCTGACTCCAAAGCCTCCAAGGACTCTCCCTTGCAGACCTGAACTCTATCTGGACTCTTAGAACTCAGAACATGAGGAGGGGATACTCTCAGGACTTGTGCCTTTCTAGGACTTCACCATGCTTTTCTGTTATATGAAGGCTGATGACATATCCTCAGTCCTGAAGGAGAGAGCTGACAGATAAGGAATGGGGAACTTCTGGGCATGTTTTTGTCTTATCACCTTTTGGGGAGCAAGGGAAGTACTGGGTCCCATGGGAGAACAGGGCTCTGAGCAGGAGTGATCATAGCCACTGTCTCCCCTCCTCCCTGGGTCCAGGTCGGATTATTATAAGACCTGTTTCTCCCAACACCAATTGTTGGTTCTCAACCCAAGGTGCCATGTGATCAAGCCCCCTTTTGCTTGATAACAATCCTTCTAGCGTTAGCTCCGAGAGTACATCCTTGAACCCCCTAGTCCCTCTCCATCACATCCTCTTTGTGTTTCCAGCCCCTACTTCCTTGCCTACTTGTGTGTGGCTGGTTTGAGTGTCTTCCCCACTAGATTGTAAGCTTCACGGAGGAGGGCCCTCATTCTCAGCTCTAATGGGTAACCTGGGTGGTGCCAAATAAATGGACATGGAATAAATGAAAAAATGGCTGTGCTTCTTTCCCCTTTGTTCTCCCTAGACCATCGATAGCATCTGATCTGAATGTTCTGGTTCCTGCTCTACACTGGGCTCTAAAGGAAAGAAAGGGTCAGTGTCCCATCCACTATTGGCCAGAGTGTGAAAGATGGATCCATGTCCACAAGGGGCACCTGTGGATGTGACAACAGAAGTCCCTGGGTGATCACAGGGGCTTTGGGTCTTGCCAGGTTCTGCTACCCCCAACCTTACTTTGGTTTTAATGGGAGAAAAAAAAAAAAAGAAAGAAAAAAAGGCAGCATCTCCTTCAGCTTCTTTATTCCATTATCACCACCAGGCTTCCTTACTGAATGGGCTTTTGTTGATTTTTAGCTGCCCTGCATCCAAACCCCATTTCTTTTTAGGGGAGAGCCCCCTCTGTGTGAGTCTTGATGGACAACATGGCCCCATTGCTGACTCCAGAAGCTGAAAGGGACCCCAGACCCCTCCTCCCGATCTCTGGCAGATAGGACAGGGTCACCTAACATGGGCTGGGCCAAGTGGATGCTTCGGCCCAGGACCCTGAATCTTGATTGAGTGAGTGAGACAAAGGTAGGGGGTGGTTTGGAATTTGCTCAGAAAAGTGGCCTTTAGTAGCAATAGTCAGTGTGGCGTCTAATGGTGACAGCTGTATGCAGGTGGCTTGAAGTAAGGCTTGGTCTGTCCAGTGCTCACTTCCTTTGTTCCTACTCTTTATCCGGGCCAGGATCTCTGGGCTTCATGTCTATCTTCAGCTCCCCAGTATCTTCCTTTTCTTCATAAGCCTGCCAGGGTCAGATTCTAATGCCTGCACCCAAGGCCTCTCATTATCACCTACCTCTATCACCAGACATCGTCATCATCACTGTTTCCATCCATCCCAAGATCCAGCTAGCCCCATAATCCTCGCCAGTCACCACATTTGTCACCTCACACATCAGCAGCTTTAACCAGCAGGCTCTCAAACTGTATTTGTCAGGGTTCCGAGCAGGAAACAGAAATTCTCCCCTTGGTATTTTTAGCAGAAAGGTGTCAATATAGGGCAAATGGTGGACAGGCTCAATGAGTCAAGCCTCCAGGAATGACTCCTCAAACTACACACAGCTGACCCACTGAGAGAACCACTCGCTCTGCGGGAACTGTGAATCCAGAAGCTTTCATCTGGGGGCCAGGAAGCTGCGACCACCCCTTTTCCCACGGCCACTGCCCCTGGGCCAGCTGGAAGCTGGAGACTAATTCTGGAAAGCTGGAGACCAGACACCAGAAAGCTGCTGCAGGAAAACCTCCCATCACTGCAGCAGAAACTGACAAAAGGGGGCAAGAAATAATGAAGGAAATTAAAAAAAAAACAACCGACACTTACAAAGTGCTTATTAAGTGGCAGGCTCTGTCCCAGTGTAACCCCATTTTATACACGAGGAAACTGAAGCACGGAAGCAGCTGAGTTTCACTTGAGCGCCCGATCTCGCTTGACCGAATGCCATTTGCTCCACATGCAAACGCTTCGAGGGATGGGAATCTACGTGTTGGCTTTCCAGCCTCCCCATCTAGGAGGGTGGGATGGAGGCTGAGAGCCCAGCCTCAGGGTCGTCACCGCCAGCTGTTACCTCTCCATCAAGGATCTGCCACCACCATGAGTCATCGCCTTAAATACCAGCTAGTCCATCACCAGCCCCATCACCTCCTCCACCAACATCGAGATCTGATAGAGCCATCATCTTCTCCGTCACTTGACAACGTCACCAGCAATGTCATTACCTTTGTCATGATTACCCCCATTACCTCCAGCTCCAGCGGCAGGGTGGTGTTGAGTGGCCAGTGAGGTCACTTCCTTGCCTTAGAGCTCCCAAAGCTAATTGCTTAATGAGATGGTTGCCGCTCTGAGTATTAGTTACACTACATAACCAGGAAATTTTCCCAGGCTCTGATGAACCCAGGAGGGTTCACACACTGGAGTGGTCTTCAGCTGTGAGAGTGGGCGAGAAGGCCCAGGACAGGCCTCTGGAAAGCCATTTCATCCATCTGCCTGCCTTCGTGGTGGAGAAAAGCAACCTAGTGTAGGAAAGAGGGCTGGTAGAGCCGGCCTAGGTCAACTTAGACAAGTGGCTTCACCTTTGGGGGTCTCAGTTTCTTCATCTGTAAAATGGGAATTATACAAGCTATTTTATAGAGGAATGTGAGGATTAGAGGTAATGTAAATAAAGAACCTGGCACAGTGCCCAGTGCCTAGGAAGCTCGCAAATGGAAGTCACTAATATTTTGTATTTATTTTATCAAACACTTAACACAACATCAGGCAAAAGTAGGTTTACAGTTGGGAGTACACCAAACAGTTTATCCTTGTACTATTATTTATTAATTATTGTATCATTTTTCCATACAAACAACTGGACACCTATCTTGTATAGTTCTCACTTTGTGCCAGGCACTGTTCTGAGGACATCACACTTTTCAATTCATTCAGTGACACTTCATGAGAACCCTAAGAGATAGATAGGTACTACTATTGCTCCCATTTCACAGATGAGAAAACAGGCACAGAGAGGTTAAGTAGCTTACCCAAGGTTACACAGCTGGTTAGTGAAGAAGCTGGGATTTTAACATGGGGAGTCTAGCATAAATCTGAGTTCTTCACGTTGATGCTCTTTGGCAGCAAATGCTTCATTCCCGCCCCTGCCCCCAACCCCCATTCAAAATGGTCCCCTCCCTTCCCCATTCAGTTTGGAGAAGATCGCTCTTTGTGTCCAGAAATCACTGTGTTCAGTCCGTTGTCTTGAGACAGAAATGACCCCATTCAGCTTGTCCAGGGCCTCGCATCCCCCCCAGCTGGGAAGGCTTCCCTGTTGTCTGACTTGAAATGGGGCGGAGGCAACAGTTCCCAGGGAGGAACCTCCTCAGCTAGGGTACCTTGCGCTAGGGGACGGCAGGAGATGTGATGGAGGAGGGACGGGTCTGGACCCTGAGCTCTGAGACAGTGGAATTGTTGGGGGGACATAAGCACTTGAGTAGGGGTGGCGCTCTGGGGCAGGCCTACCTGTTAGCTGCTCTCTAGAGGACCTTGTTCCCCCTCCTCTCCCTCCATGGCTGCACCAGGGGCCCCTCTCATACCCTCGCTGAGCTCCAGGCCCAACGCCGACTCCCACTGTCAAGTTTCTGCATCCTCACCCGCGCCTGCCACAGTGTCTGGGCCCTTTCTTCTCAGCCCTCGTGTCCTTTGCCCTCTTGGTGTCTGACATCCTTACTGTTCCCTGGATTCGGGAACTCTACTCTGCCCAGGCTCCCCTCCCCTCTGCAGACCTTAGGGGTCCTTGGGGAGTTGGCACCAAACTCCAGCACCTTGACATCTCAGTCCCACTTGGTGTGTCCCAAACCCACTAAGTCCTCTCACTAATTTGACCTCCACCTTCACCAGGGTCCCAAACCACAGGAAAAGCCGGGAATTTTCCTAGACTTGCTTCTTTCTCTTCCCTCCACACTATTCCAGCCATCTAACAGTTGGTGAGTACTTGCTGCCTACCAGGCTGAGTAGACCTAGAGTTGGGACCGACCAGGAGGGCTCCTGTACACACACAAACACTGCTGAAGTTCCCACAAATGTAGGGGATGGGGAAGAGATTTTTAGTAAGTCTAGATTTTCCACCGTGAAGCTGGGGCGAAGAGGGCCCCTGTGGTGGGAGCGTCGTGTGAAGAGGCTGTTCATGGCTGCTAGGATGCATCACGCAGACCCCCCTTCAGAACTGCACTCAGTCCACCAGAAGCTGCCTCGTACATGATCATGTCCCTTCACTGGGGGCAGCCTGTGTTCAGGGACAGGTTACTGGGAGCCTCAAAGGCCTGGCCTCCTTGCCTTCGTTCGGGCTGACAAGAAGGGCCATCCCAGCTGCCATCCCAGTTGCCAGCTCCCGACTCCCCGAGGGACTGGCTGAGGCCAAGTGTAAACTTGTTCATGAATCACCAAAGCTTTCCAGGTGGTTCCCCTTGTCCTCTTCTGCGTCTTGCGGCACCTTCTCCACAGCTCGCAGCCTGAAGGATCTTCACGAAACTCAAAGCTGATCCAGCTGCTCCCCTGCTTAAAAGCTCTTCCCGGAATCCCATGGTGTTCGGAGAAACGCAGCTCCTGAGTCCGGTGGCCCAGCCCACCAGCCCCCAGCCCCCTCCCTTCCTCTGAGCACCTCCAGCAGCGGGAAACCTCAGCTTCCAGCTTTCACACTAGATGCCGCGGCCCACGTTTCAGTCAGCTCCTTCACACCTTCGGGTTTCAGCCCAAAGGTCCCTTTCTCAGGGACAAGGTCATGGGTCAGTGCGGAGGCTCCAAGGCCTAAATTTGGGTTAACTCTGAAGGGTGTTCCAGCCCTCCTGGAAAACCATTTCTGACTCTGCCACCAATTAGATGAGGCCTCTATTTCCCTCATCTGTACGTCACCTGTATTTTTCATTCCTAGCCCTTATCCCACTTCCTAACTGACTTCATTTGTTTGTTCAGTCCCTCCTAAGCCTCCTGTGTACCAGGGAGCTTCAGGTTCCCTCTGACACCCCGTGAGTGGTGAGCAAGGACAGAGCCCTGCCCTCAGGGGAAAGGGGCCGGCTGGGGAGGGGAACAGATGGTCACAGATGCCTGTGTACCAAAGCGAGAGGCGCTGATCCATGCTCTGGAAGAAAGGGAAGCAGGACAAAGGATAGAAAGATGGCACCATTTGAACAGGTCTATGCAGAGTGAGGGAAAGCCACACAGAAACATCTGGCGTGGGACATTCCAGGCAGGCAGGCCCTCAAACTTGAGATGCAGGAGGCCAGTGGGTTCAGAAAGGAAAGAATGGGGGTCAGAGTGATAGGAGATGGGGCGAGAGAGGTAACAGGGTGCCTGGTCACGCAGGGTCTGGTAAGTCCCCGGAAAGAACTTGGGTCTTCTGAGTGGGAAGCTGATGGTGTTCAGAGGGAGACAGGAAGCTCACTCTGGCCAGGTGACTGGAAGCCTCATTCGAAGGATAATGTGACAATCCTGATGAGAGGAGGTGATGTCGTAGGGTAGGAGGTAGTGTGGGGGTCCTATGTATGGGTTGGCTGAGACACAGCAAGATGTCACAAGGATAATGCCTATGAATTGAAACCCTGGCTTTAATGTGATTATTTGACCACTTTCTGTTCAGAAGAGCCCTTGGTTGGTCTGTTTTTGTTCATTGCGCTTAGCTGAGTGCCCAGCACACTGTAGCTGCTTTGTGAATGTTTGTTGAATGACTGAATGAAAGACATCTGGTACTACATAGGACTTGGCCTGTGGCCTTCCAGCTCCATGAGCAGTGCCTTTTCTCCTCCGCCAGGGTTTTGGGGAGGATCAAAAGAGACTGGGTTGTACAAAGGCTTAGCAAGTAGCAAAACAGAGCCCACAGACCGGTGACTCTGGCGTTGTTACCAAACAGTAGCTCAACAAACCTAACTCAGGGTCAGTGTAGCTTCTATCTGCAAGGCGGACATGTTCCCAAGCCTGCCTGGCATGCCCCACCCACCCCCTGCCCCAACTGGAAGCAACCCTTCCCCCACCAACTCACAGCCTGGCTCCCTACAGCTCAAGCTGGGAACAGCTTTGCCTCAAGGGTAGGCCCATGTGTCCAAGCTGGTGCCCTTAGGACCCAAGGGCCTGAGCCAGCCCTCTACTCCTCAGGAGACGCAAAGCAGGTGTGAAGGGGCTAAGACTCTACAGAGGTCTCTCCTTCCTGGCTGCTCCCAAAGGCCTCGCTCCAGTGGGACCCTTTGGTAGAGCTGGCCTTCCCCGGGGCCAGCATAGGTGGGAGGAGTCGGCTGGTGGTGCTGGCCTCCTGCATCCTTCACCTCTTTGGTGCCTGTGGGCCAGTGCCCACCGGTTATGAGATCCAGGATCTCCATCCCAGGCCATGTGGTGAGAGTTATCCTTGGTTGCTGCTGGTTTGCTGGGATTGAATTGGGACCCTTGTGATGCTCTCTCCTGGCCCTTAACCTAACTATACATTTATTTGTATGATTAACTACTTGATGTCAGCTCTCTGGGTGCAGAGACAATGCCAGGAGAGACCCAGCACCATGCTGGTTTATCCAGGAGGCACTCAGGAAATGCTGAATGAATGAATGAATGAATGACAGCACTTTGCACACTGTAAAGCAGGGAGTGATGGGAACGTTGGACTGTGATAGTTGTGCACTAACTATTGTCTACCAGCATGAGTCTCGCCAGTGTGTGACTGGCTGAGGCGGGTGTAATCTGAACAGCCTCCTCCCCACCCCATCCCACTTCACCTCTAACTAGAGGACGTGGTAAGACTGAATTAACAATAAAGACAGCAGCTGTTTCGCTCATACTACCTCATTTAATCTGCACAACAAAATCACAAGCTACCATCATTAATCCCATTGCAGAGATTAGGAAATCAAGGTTCAGGGAGTTTAGGAATTTACCCACAGAAAATAAATGGTGGGGCTGGTATTCAAGCCCAGGTCAGTCTGAGATTATGATCCACCAGAGAGTTAGCAAGGACACTCTCCTGCTGTTAAACTTTAAAATCTTCCCCATACCCATCTTGCTTTCTCCAAACTCTCTGCTCCTTCCTCAGCCACTTGGAGCAGGATCCTCTCAGAGCCTCAGTGTATCCACCTGTAAAATGGACACACTAATTCCCGCCCACTTCATATCGAAGGTTCATGAGGATGCTTACTGTAAACTGCCAAGGGCTAGGTCAGGTGAGGCAGAGGTAGTGGAAGACACTGGAGGGATCTGCCTGGTGCCACCCTGAGGTAGCAGGTAGACAGGCCTCTGCCTTCCAGCCCTGGGTTCTGGCAGGGCAATGTGGGTGTGAGTGTGAGTGTAGACCTGCCTCCAGAACACTCTTGGAAGCCAAGAAAAGCCCCTTCTGTTTCCAATTTTAAGACTTCCAGTTTATTAAATAAAAAAGTAAAAAGGGCCGCATAATACATGTTATATTTAAAATGTTTACATTTAACAAATGAATGCTTTTAACACACACAAACACAATGCGATATAATTGTGCTATTCACAAGATAATTACAGGATTTATAGAAAATATTAATTCATGGTGCACTGTGGGAGGTGCGGTTGGGTAATGAGACGCAAGTTTAGAGTTGCTTAATGAGTGGCTCTCTGCTTCTCTCCCGCCGTGCACCTTTGTCACTAAGAGTTGTGTCCTCATTTGGGCATCCCAGTGGCCTCTAAGGCCCTGTGTCATCTGGCTCCCGGCTCCCAGCCCCTTCTCTGGCCCCTTCACTGCTCTTTTAACCACAGCAGGCGCAACTTTACTCCCCTTGCCTGGGCCACTCCTCTCTCAGATCTCATGGCTTACTCCCACCACATCTGCTGGTCTCTCTTCAAAGATCCCCTCTCAGGAGGCCTTTCTGTGCCATCCTGTTTAAAATTGCAACCCATTCACACATTCCCTAATTTCCTTCTTATCTTAATTTTTTTTCTCCATAGAAGAACGTTTCAACATCTCATACACCACACACACACACACACACACACACACACACAAATCACACACTATCCCTGGCTGATGTGGCTCAGTGGATTGAGCACCTACCTGAGAACCAAAGGGTCGCCAGTTCAATTCCCAGTCAGGGCACATGCCTGGGCTGCGGGCCTGGCCCCGGTTGGGGACATGTGAAAGGCAAATGATTGATATTTCTCTCCCTCTCTTTCTCCCTTCCTTCCCCTCTCTCTAAAAATAAATAAATAAAATATTTTTAAAAATAAACAAAAAAACAGACTAGGTCCCTGCTCTCACAAAGCTCACAGTCTTGGTGGGAGATTGACATCTAACTAAATTAGGCCGTACAAACAGTGATCAGTGCTGTGGGAGGGGTTAATAGGGGCCAAGACAGAGGATTACAGGTGCTCCCAGCGCCCAACATAGGGTCTGGCAAAGAGCTGACAACAAAAACGTATTGGAATAAAGCTGAAAGGCCTCAAGGCTAACTGCTGTTAAGAGGCAGAAGTAACGGCCACACCGCCCCTCTCATGTATGGAGAGAAGCTCTTCTGGTCAGTTGCCTAGCTGCGTGGTCTTAGAGAAACTCCTTTACCACTCTGTGCCTCATTTTCCTCATCTGTAAAATGGTATTAAATATTACCTGCTTTTTTTAAGGCTGTTCCAAGAATTAGATACGCTAACGTCATAAGAAGGGTTGGGCACAGAGCCTGGAATACAGTAAGTGTTCAATGCCTGGCATGGAGAAGATGAGGATGAAAAGAATGGATAGGCCAGGAACCTTGGAAGAGTGTTGGTTTGGCTCCTTCTGGTCTTGGGCACCGGGCTCCGCTCAGCCTGGGTGGGCAGTTTCAGAAAAGGCCACGAGGTGGCGCCTGAATCCCAATTATTAGTGAGTCAGTGATCCTTCGTTTTTGAAACTTGAGGGGCCAGAGAAGTAGGTGGGCTCCTGTGACTTGGGACGAGTTGGGGCTGGGGTGGGGACTTGCAGCTACTTGAAATCCAGCCTTTACCAGCTTCTCTGTCCATTTTGGTTTCTTTTGGAGTTTCTCTGTTCGTTTTCAGGCACAGCTGCCTTTCCCCCAGCATTTGTGCCCAGGACCTGTGCTAAGTCAGTCCTGCTGCTTTTCCACCTGAGGAGATGCACCTCAGCCGTCAAGCTACCTCCCCTTTCTCTTACCATTCATTAACAAGGTGGGGAGAATTAACCGAACACTTTCTGCGGGCCCGGCAGGGTGGGGAGCCAGAGGAAATGACGCTGTTCCTGTTTGCAGTACCCTGGGGGTGGGCTGGGAGGTGGGAGTAGAAACTAAAAGAGGGGAAATGGAAGACAGGCAGCAGTTACTTAAGACTTCTTTTCCATCTGTATGTTCAAGACATAGGAACTATTACCCTCGGTTCACAGATGTGGAAACTGAGGCTCAGAAATGTTATGTCCTGGGGTTTGGGGGTGTAACCAAGCAAACCAGGGCTCCGCCATGTGGCATCTTGACACATGACCTAACAATTGGTGTTGAAGAAAACAGGTTTTTATTTCAGGGTTCCGACCCTGGGGTGGGCTGAGAGCACTCCTGCTCAGAACCCTCCTCTCCCATGAGACCCAGCATTTACTTTCTCCCCAAAAGGCTCTTAGCCAAAACCATGCCCAGAAGTTCCCCACATCTTTATCTGTTCTTAAGGTGGCTGCACAAACAGATCTTCATCCTCTGAAATGTGCACTTGTGGGTTTCAGAGTCACCATCCTCTCTCAGCAGCTCTGTCCTTCGGGACCTGGGGTATGTTGTCCTCAGCCTCCATGTAGTGGTTCGGGAAAACAGGTGCCGTGTTACACAGGATCATGGTGGAGTCCAGGGAGGCACATGTGGGTCCTCCATACATCCTGCAGAGCAGCCGGAGTCTGCAGTTTAGCATTCCCTGTCGCAGGCCAGCTCCAAGCACCTTCCACAAATCCATGCTTGGGTAGGCAGGTGCCTGCTCTGCTCCATTGGCTCTGCTGCTGTCTCCTCCTTCTTACTCCCGACCTCACAGTGGGCTCTTCCTGCAAACCGTGTAGCTTCCCCCTTATTCGCTAGACTTCATGGCGAACTGGACCTCCCTTCTCTTTCAGCCCACCCTTATTTTAAATGCTCCTATGTGATTTCGTATCTGGCCCCTCCTATGATATGTTATTTTTGCCAGTTCCCCCATACCTTTTACTTTCTTTTGGTTGCCATCTTTGGTCAGGGCAAGAGCTCCCTGTGACACAGGGGCATCCACCTCCCCTGGCTCTGTCATGCATCACTCACTGTAGGCTCTTCAGGTCATGTGTACCTAGTATAACTTTCATCCTGGGAGGCAGTCTGCTTCCCTTTAGGAAAGACACAGATATTAATTTGCCATCGTTATGCAAAGCATCTTTAAAAGCTGAATGTCCACTTCCCTCTTCCCCACCCAAGGATGGTAGGGAATATTTCAGGTGACACCCCCGACTCTGCACCCCATTACAGGGGGAGATGGAAGTTGCCTGATGGAAAGAGACTTAGCCATGGGTGGGGAATGCACCCATGCAGATGATGTTTTATTGAGTTGTACACTTGAAACATGTATGGTTTTATTAACCAATGTCACCCCTATAGATTCAATAAAATAAAAATAAATAAATAGCCCTGGATGGTGTGGCGTAGTGGATTTTGAGCATCAGCCTATGAGCCAAAAGGTTGCTGGTTCTATTCCTGGTCAGGATACATGCCTGGGTTGCAGGCCAGGTTCCCAGCTTGCAGTGTGCAAGAGGCAACCAGTCAATGTTTCTCTCACACATTAGCGTTTCTATTCCTCTCTTTCTTCCTCACTCTTTTCTCTCTAAAAATAAATAAATAAAGTCTTAACAATAAATACATAAAGGTTAAAAAAAAAAGTGTTGTATACCTGGCTTCCTGTATATCAGGCTCCTTTACCAGCAGTGAAATGTGGTTCAAACTAACTATATTCATAAATTCATCAGGCTCTGCAGATCCAGCGGGAACCAGACCTAACCTCTGCCCTTAAGAGCTGGCTGTCTGGAGGAAGAGGCTGACAGGACAGCCTGTCCTAGAAGTCTGTGCTGGACACAGTGGCAACCCAGAGGATGCTGTTGCTGGTGCCACCTGAACAGGTTGGGGGCAGGAAGGGAAGGAAGGTGTGGGAGACTGTAGATTCTTGGGGACCAAGAATCTGCTCAAGTATAATTTTTAAATAGGTAAAATCTTAGCCCTGGTTGGTTAGATCATCATCCTGATACGTCAACATTTCTTATTCTATCCCTGGTTAGGGCACATACAAGAATAAGTCAATGAGTGCATAAATAAGTGGGACAACACACTCTCTCTCTCTCTCCCCACCTCTCAATTCAATTAAAAATAAATAAATAGCAACAACAACAACAACATAAACACCAAAACAGTAAAATCTTAACTCTCATACAAATAAAAAGAAACTAAGCATGTGTCAAGACTTTCCTTAGCTCTTTTATTGACAAGGAACCAGCAAGATGTTGAACATAGTTCAAGTGAGAATTTGACTTGAGGTGTTTACATTCTTTCCTGGGCAAAATTTCTTTGCACTGTTATGAACAGGGATCACTTGCCTTATTATCTGTTTTGAACAAGTTACCTCCATTCCTATGGAGTTATAAAGTCAAAGTAATCAATGTCACCCTTAAAGAATCAAATCAAAAGGTTGATATGGTTTGATTCCCCAGACAGAGCACATGATCAGGTTGCAAGCCAGGTCTCCAGCCAGGTCCGTGGCTGGAGGAAGTGGAGGAAGGTGAGAGGCAACCATACATTGATCTCTCTCTCTCTCTCTCTCTCTCTCTCTCTCTCTCTCTCTCTTTTTCTCCTTTCACCCCCCTCTCTACCCTTCTCTCTAAAAATAATAAATAAAATCTTTAAAGAAAAAGAATCAAATCAGGGTGGGCTTGGGGGAGGACAGCAAAAGGGGGGAAATTGAGGCAACTGTAATAGAAAATAAAATACTTAATTTGAAAAAAAGAATCAAATCATCATTAGAGGACACCTGGCTGACACCCAGCCCTCTTCTGAAAGGGAACACAGGAATCTCTTTGGCTTTTTCCACGGCTTTGTTTTGTTTTCTTGACTGGCCCTCAGACCAGGTCAAGTAAAAGCTCTTCCTGGAGAGAGACTAGTCCCCATTCTGTTATCATGTCCTCCTGGCACCCAAGTGACAGACTTCGAACTCTTAATAGGAGCTAGCCAGAGTCAGTGCCCGCCAGCAGGTGGCGCTGAGGCAAACCTCAGCGGCACAGTGAGAAATGGGAGCGGGGCGGCTGGGGACTGAGGGGCAGCTCCCAATTCTCTAGCACTGCTGGCCTCTAGGAGTCAGGTATTATGATTTCAGAATTTCCCAGTGCCGTTTCCTCTAGTGATTTCACCTAGTGCCGTTAATTCAGTCCTTCACCTGCCCAGTCATTGTGTTCATTTGATTAACATGTGGCCAGACACACAAATCACACAACTCATGTTCCTGAGGGTCTCCAGACAGATTTATGTGTCAGAAAATCAGTCCTTCTCTTTGCTTGCCAGGCTTTGCTGCCTGGACTCAGCACCACCTTTCTGAGGCTGGATTCTGAAATCTCAGGGTCTCACTTCACCGCAAGCCTGCCCTCCTTACTAGTGTGCTCGCTTTCTTTGGAAAATTCACCTCATCAGAGTCTGAATAAATGCATTACTTCTATAATCTCCTCATTATTCCCACTTCCCAGGTGGGAAAACAGAGTCCTCCTCCTCTGGGGCGGTGTGTACGCACATCCCTCCTGGCTGTAGCCTTACAGTGCTGAGGCCCAAGGCTGAGACGCACCCTCCCGGCTTACTATTTCTCTGGCTTCCTTACACGCTCACACTCACAGAGCCTGCAGCAAAAGTACCTCTCCAGCTCTTCCCAGGTCTGAATAGTTCTCCTGAACGTACTGGGAGTAACTACAAGCCCAGTCCCACCCCAACTCAGCAGACCAGATTCTCTGGAGTGACCTCAAGTCTCTCTTCAGCTGAGACACCTGTTCTGGGATTGGGACAGCATGCCCAGGGATGGTGCTGGGCAGGCAGGTCCTGGAAACCATCGTGACAGTGAAGTCTGTGCTGGGACAAAAGAATGGTGGTGGGGGCTGTGGTGTGGGGCCACCCAAGAGTGCATCTGTCCCATTGAGGACTGGACAGAGGTTCCCAGGAGGGTCCTACCCTGGCTCCTTGGCCCTTCCCTATCTGCTGGGTCCAGGATTGTGGAAGAAAACCTTCCTTTTACTAGGAGAGGTGGGGAGTGGGTTGGGTGAGGGTCCCTGTCCCCATACAATGACTGTAACATCAGGAGGACAGAGGTTACCACAGTGCCATTCCAAGCCCATCAGAATTTTCCCAAAAGAGGGCTCTTTGAGAGAGAAGCGTGGGAATGCTTGGGAAGTGGAACCTGGGGGTGAAGGTTTCTGGGTCCGCAGGCAGTGAGAGGCGCTGTGGATAAAGGAGCAGTTGTGGAGTGAAAAGCATGCAGAAAATTAGAAGGCAGTAAAAAGAAGGAGACTCATATACTCTTAGTCTGCCTTTCCCTGAGGGAAATGGCAAGTGCAGACAGGCCTAGAGAAGTCCCACGCTGTTAGCACAACCTGGAGTCTCCCTTTCTTTCCCCGGAAGTATGCAGCCTGACTCAGCATTCCAGGGCAACTTGTGCCAGTGACTTGGACTTTGGTGCTCTAACAAACTGAGACATTCCTGGATCGTTTCTTTCTTTCTTTCTTTTTTTTTAATTTTCTTTTTTTAAAAAAGATTTTATTTCATTATTTCTAGAAAGAGGGGAAGGGAGAGAGGCAGAGAGGGAGAGAGACATCAATGTATGGTTGCCTTTCACCTGCCTCCAGCCACAGACCTGACTGGAGACCTGGCTTGCAACCTGGTTATGTGCCCTGGCTGGGGAATAGAACCTGCGACCTTTGGGTTCGCAGGCTGGCACCTTATCCACTGTGCTACCAGCCAGGGCTCCTGGATCGTTTCTTTAGGATGGATCCCTGGGTGTTTTATGAAGCCAATATTTCCCTTCCTCAGGTAAGCTGAGAAACTACTGAAATTTCTGATTTGGGGGTGGCTGTGCAGCTGGGAACTGGGTGCCCTCTGTGGTCTAGACCAGATTTTCTGCCTTTCCCCCCTCCTTTACTAGAAAAATCTAATCAAAATGGCTTCCTTTGGATTAGCAGACACTTTGGGATTCTTGGACTAACCCTCAGGAGAAGAAAAGGCGGGCACTCAGAAATCCTGGTAATTTGAATATCAGAGGAGTTGTGAGTTTATTTTGGCCCTCAGAACGATGAAGCAGGACATACACTACAAGGACATGGAAGTTGGTGGCTGTTTCCAAGGGTTTGGAAGTCCCCCCTCCCTCTTATCACCTGAACAAGAGAAGCTGGGGGCGTCTGCATGGCTGCCTTTGGTGCCCAAAGTCCCCTTGAGGCAAGTCTGAGTCACAGAATCTATCCTGTCATCCCATTTGTGACGCTTTTCTGGAGAGATATTCCAAGTCCAGCACGTCCCTATTCAGTGTGCTAGTTATCTGTTGCTAGGCTACTGACTATCCCCACACTCAGCCACAATCAACGTTTGTTCTCTCAACAGCTTCTGTGGTCAGAATCCAGGAGTGGTTCCGACTCAGGGTTTCCCACGAAGTTGTGGTCAAGATGTCAGGACGGCAGCCTCTGTTCCCATGGTGGCTCACTCACATGGTGGGCACGCTGGTGCTGATAGCTGGCCGACAGCCTTCGTCCTCACCTCGAAAACCTCTCCACAGGGCCTGCTGATGTAGGTTCACAACGTGGCGCTGGCTTTTCCATCCAGGAGAGTGAGGTTGAAGCCATGTCTTTTTTTTTTTTTTAAGATTTTATTTGTTATTTCCAGAGAGAGGAGAAGGGAAAGAGGCAGAGAGGGAGAGAAGAATCAATGTATGGTTGCTTTTCACCTGCCTCCAGCCACAGACCTGGCTGGAAACCTGGCTTGCAACCTGATTATATGCCCCGGCTGGGGAATCGAACCAACGACCTTTGGGTTCGCAGGCCGGCACCTTATCCACTGTGCTACCAGTCAGGGCGAAGCCATGTCTTTTTAAATATTTTATTTATTAGCCCTGGCTGGTGGCACAGTGGACAAAGCACCAGCCTGTGAACCCGTAGTTGGAGGCAGGTGAAAGGCAACCATACATTGATGTCTCTCTCCCTTTCTTCCTCTCTCCCTCCCCCTCTCTCTGAAAAATAATAAAATCGTTAAAATATATATTTTATTTATCATTATACAGAGGGCAAGGGAGAGAGAAAGAGGGAGAGGAACCACAATGTGTACTTTTCTTTCTGAGTCCCCAACCAGGTACCTGGCCTGCAACCCAGGCATGTGTCCTGACTGGGAATTGAACTGGTGACCCTTTGGTTTGGTATGCCAATACTCAATCCACTGAACCATACCAGCCAGGGCTGAAGCCATGTCTTGAATGACATAGCCGTGAAAAATCACCTGCCACCTCTCCTGTCATATCCTATTGGTCACCCAGGTCAGCTGTAGTTAATGTGGGAGGGGCTTGTAGAAGGGCCTGATCAACAGGAGGTGGGGATGGCTGGATGCAGTGGAGGCTGGCTACCACGTCAGCCCTCTGGTAAATCTTCAGAAACATGAACCTCAGTCACGGAGGCTTCCCTGCCTCCCAGAACTATTAAGCATCTCTTCCATCCAGGGGTGGGCTGTCTGAGGAGGCGTGGAGATGGTGCCCAGTGCAGGCCCGCTACCTTCCCCTCAGCTCTCCTCCACTTAGCTCCCCACAGATCTTCCACTTCCTGCGTCTCGCCAGCAAGTTCCAGAGGTAGCAGGAAATGTGCTTCCCAGGCTGCCACCACTCTTGTAAGAGTACCTTCAGCCTTTGGCTGGATGCACTCATTTCTTGGGGACAGCCCAGTTTGGGGTCACAGGGAGAAGCTCAGACCCACTGACCCCATCTCATTTTGCCAGCCTCTAGCAGTTACGGTACCTTTGGAAGCCAGGGACTAAAGCCGACTCAGCTGAAAGTGGAAAGTAAGGGGAGGTTGCCCTGACCATTTCTTCCTCCTTCCTCTCCTTCCTTCCTTCCTTTCATCTCTGCAAAAAGCTTTTTCCCCTTTTTAATAAGTTTTTAAAAGATTTTATTTTTCTAAAGAGAAGGAAAGGGAGGGAGATAGAGGAGAGAAACATCAATGTGTGGTTGCCAACTGGGGACCTGGCCTGGAACCCAGGCATGTACCCCAGCCGGGAACTGAACCCGTGACCCTTTGGTTCACAAACTGGCGCTCGATCCACTGAGCCGCACCAGCCAGGGCTCCTGCAAAAAGCTTTATTGTTTCCACTTGGCCCAATGCATGGGAGGGGGTTCCGGGGTGGTTAAAAGGGTGTCTAGTGGTTTCAGGGAGAGGTTCACGCAAAAGCCAGACACCTCTGGGCTCCAGAGGCTCCTGGTCATATTTGAGGAGGAGCCTTTCAAAGAGATACTCGCCCATCGCAGCCTGGGGGCCAGCCACCCGCGGATGTCAGTCAGGTGGGCACCCGTCTTCTTGATAAGTTTCACCTGCTCATCCAGGAAGTTGTTCTCCAGGAAGTCAGAGAGATGAGGGTCTGTGCGGGCAGAACCCGGGCATGCAGGTCCATGGCATCCTGGATTTTACCCCGTTCACTTGGGGAGGCCTCCCCATGTCCTGGAAGAGAATGCGGCCACCGCGCTGGTTTTGCAGCTTTAAGAGACACTCAGCGCCCTCCTTCTCCTTGGCCAACTCTCAGAAGAAGTGGCCCACACCCTGCAGAGCCAAATCGTTCTGGTGGAAATGAAGCCCAGAGAGAGGTAGGTGACAGAGGCTTGCAGACCCAGGTTGGCCAGGCAGCCTCCACCTTGGTGGAATCATTCTGACAAATTTAGGAGCTCATGGTTGTTTGGCAATGAAAATTAAGCTCAGAAAACAGTGTTGGCTGGTCTTGGAGGCTAAGGACGGCTGAGGTGGTTTCCAAAGGTGTTGACTAGAAAAGAGGTTGGGGGGTAGTTGGAAAGGAGGGGCGTGTCCCTAGGTCTGTTCCGTCCAAACTTTGCTGAAGCAAGAGACAGATCCCAGGACCGGGGGAGTGCACTGTGAACCCTGACAGTTTCTTTTCTTTTCTTTATAAAGGTTTTATTTATTACTTCCAGAAAGAGACGAAGGGAGAGAGGCATAGAGGGAGAGAGGAAGAGAAACATCAATGTATGGTTGCCTTTCGCCTGCCTCCAGCCACAGACCTGGCTGGAGACCTGGCTTGCAACCTCGTTATGTGCCTTGGCTGGGGAATCGAATCAGGGACCTTTGGGTTCGCAGGCTGGGCCTTATCCACTGTGCTACCAGCTAGGGCCCCCCTGACCATTTCTTGATCTTGTCCCAATGCCCTCCAGAGACCCTCATGCCCCTCTGCTAGCAGGAGCATGCCCCCCTGGGACATGCAGGCTTTGTTCTGCCCCTCATCCTGGTCCATCTTTTTCTTTTATTCCTACCTTCATGTTCCTTCTGTTCTGATTCTCTCCAAAGCTCATTTTAAATTTAATTTTATCATTTAAAAACCTTTTGTATTTACATCAACAATCTGAAACACTTCTTTGAAGCTAGGTAATAACCAAATAAGGGCATGAATTCCTATTTTTCCTATTCCTAGGGGGTAATTAGTCCCTGTGCAGATGGGCCTAATGAGTATTGCACTAGGATTTCTAATTATCCTTAATGAGCTTCCAAAATTCATGAGGCATGAGAGGGTGAGGTTGATTGTTCCCGAAATGACTCAGTGAATCAAGCCTCCTGGTATCTACACCCTTGTTGGTTCTTGGCTTGGCCACGTGACTTACTTTGGCCAATGGAGTGTCAGCAACCATGACACACCTAGAATGAGGGCTATGCTTTGGGACTTTCTCTTGAAACTCTCATGGAACCACCCGGTGAGGAAACCTAGCTTGGACTATCTTCCTTGAGGATGAAAGACCCCCATGGAGAGGGAGACCTAGTGATCCCCACTGTCCCAGCCCTCAGCTGCACAAACAAGCCATGGAAAAACCAGCATAAGGAGGCAACCAACCCACAGAATCATAAGAAATAACAAGTCACTGCTTTAAGTTCTAAATTTTGGGTGTTTTGTTACGCAACAACAGCTAACTGATACAGAGTCACAGTACTAACCACAGAACAGTATTTCTGTGCCACTATTTCCACCGAATACCCTGTAATCTCACAGAGATCTGCAATAGGGGAGCAATTTTTTTAAAATACAGCAATTTAAATAAGATAGTTTCTTTTTCTTATATGTAAGAGGCCAGAGGTAGGATGTTCAGGGCTAGTGGGACTTCTCTGCCCACCCACAGAAGGGCTCTTCCATCTCTGGATGACCGCTCCAGCTCTTGCTATCTTCCCACCCACAAGAAGAGAAGGAGCAAGGGCTGGGCATGCCCCATCCTGTTAAGGGCCCGGCCTGAATGTGGCACACATCACTTCTGTTAACATTCCTTTGGTGCTAACTTGGGCATATGGCTTCACCTACTTGCAAAGGAAAAACAGTTTCAAGCTAGGTAGCATGTGTCCAGCTAAACTATGGCAGTTCCTGTTATTAAAGAAGGAGAAACTAAATATTTGAGATTAACCATCAATCAATGCCATGGCCTGTCTCAAGCAAATGAACCAACTGGTGAGGATGCTTTAGGCTGCAAGTAATAATACTCAACTCAAAGTTGCCTGAAGAGTTGGGGGTTTTATTGTCTTCACACTTGATCTCAGCCAAAAGGCTGAGAAGTGATTATTATCTTAAGAGGTCTTGAGGGAGAAGATTTTTGAATCAGTTCTCCTTCTTTCGGCCTCTCCATCTTGTGTGTCAAGGGTCCCTACTTCATGGCTGAAAGATGGCTACAATACCTCCAAGCATCTACCCACAGATAACAAAAATAGTAACAGCTACTGTGCCTTAGGCGCTCGCCATGTGCCAGAACTATCTAAACACTGTGCGTGTATTCACTCAAATGATCTTCACAACAACTCTATGAGGAAGGTACCCTTATTCATTTTGCAGGTGAGGAACATGAGGCAGAAAGTTCAAGAAACTTGCTCAAGATCACGTAGCTAATCAGAGGCACATTCATACTTTCACCCTGATTCTGGAGCCCCCACTTTTAATGGCTCAGCTGCTCTGCCACAAACAGTACCTCTGGAAAGAAAGCTGGGACACAGGGTTACCCTAAATCCCCTCTCTCCTTTTATTAGAGAGGGAAGGCCTTCCCAAAACCCCCAGGGGTTCTTCCCCTTCTCTTTGGCCAGAGCAGGGTCACATGCCTACCTCAACCCAATCACAGCAGAGGGGAGTAGAAACCTTTGCCCAGTTGTAATGTCCCCCTACCCCCACCCTCTCACCTGAGCAAAACAGGCTTCTTTTAGCAGGAAAGCAGGGGCAAATGTCTGGCCCGATGGCAATGGCGGAACCCAGGTTTAACTGGGGGTTTCCAGCTCCCTGGGACTGAAATAAGGTTGGCTCAGACCCCATCCCTCATCATGCACCAGATTTCTGCAATTTCTCAGGCTTATAATCCTGTGGCTCTTGGTTTCCTGCTTCTGCTGAATTCTAGCAGCTGCTCCCTTTATTTCTGACCTGGAATTCACTCAAACACAGGCTGCAGCCCATTCCTTCTCCCAAGAAACCATGAATAGCAGGCTGCTTTGTGAGCAGAATTTCACTGAGGATGTGTGGGTCTCTGGGAGTGATAGTGCTGCTCAGCCCACAACTAAAAGTGGCACTGAGACATCCCTGTGCTGTGGCCACCAGGTGGTCCTCCTTCATCCTGTACCCCTCTCTCCAACCCCTCCCTGCTGCCCAGGCAGGGCTGCCTGCTCCCATTGCTGGCTCAGTTGCCACCTTCCCTCCTTCACAGCTTCCCCACCCACCGTCTAGTCACCCCCAGGGGCTTCCTGGGCTCACTCAGGACACCAACAGCAGGGGGGGCATTTTGGCCCTTCCCCGCTCCTCCTTCTTCTAAACTCCCTGCCAAGCTGCCTTTGCTGGACCAAACCCAATAAGGGGCTTCAGAACAAAGGGGCCTTTTGTTTAACAATGCAGGGTCTACTCTCCGGGGAAGGAAGCATCATAAATACCAACGCTTCCCTCTGGACTCCTCCAGGTGCGTTGGAAATTGAAATTTCAGAATAAGCTGACATGCAAAAGAATCCTCCCTCCCCCTGTTGCTGGGCTTCCCTAAGCACCCTCCGTGAAGGGCATGATCGCTTTTCCAGAATCTGAGGAAATGCAATCAAACTGCATTAAAGATACTGTCTGCCCTGGCTGGTAGCACAGTGGATAAGGTGCCAGCCTGCGAACCCAAAGGTGGCAGGTTCGATTCCCCAGCCAGGGCACATAACCAGGTTGCAAGCCAGGTCTCCAGCCACATCAATGGCTGGAGGCAGGTGAAAGGCAACCATACATTGATGTTTCTCTCCCTCTCTGCCCCTCTCCCTTTCTCTCTCTCTGGAAATAATAAATAAAATCTTTAAAAACATAAAAAATAAATACTGTCTTTCTGGAGTTTTCTAAGCCCCTGTTTCCCTAACTGGTGCTTCTGGACATCATTAGGGGTTATCTCGCCTGGTCAGCAGGTTCTCTGCCTGAGGCTCAAAACCCTGAGTGATTCCTTTAAGGACCCTGGGAAGAAGGAGCGTGTAGGAGGAGGAGGGGAGGAAAGGAGGGCAGTGTCTGGGCCCTGTGTGGAGAGAAGGGCTGTAAGAACGTGAGAACCCTCTCTGTCAGGGAGGCCTCAAGGCTTTTGGGAACAGCATCATTGTCTCTTGTGCTATGTTCCATTGTGTGCTACATCCTTAGTAAAAGTCCTGCTCACACGGTTGCTCTGGGAGCATGGGAAAATATTCTCCCGCCCTTGTCCTTCACTTGGTTCAAGTCCAGGTCAGAAATAAAGGCAACAGCTGCAAGAAATCAGCTGAAGTAGGACAGTGGCCATGAGGACAGATCCCGAGAGCTGGCAGAAATCTCTAGATCTTCACACGGTCACAGTCATGCTGGGGTTTGCATGCACCCCATCTTGATCTCCAGGGGCAGAGATGGCAGTGGGAGGCTGGGTTACCTCTTTGGGATAGGCATTTATCCGTCTTCCCTGCCAGGATTCTCAAAGTGTGGTTCCCAGCCATCTGCACCAGCAGCATCTGGAAACTTGTGAGAATGTGCATTCCTGACCCCCCACAGGCCTACGGAATCAAGCCTGGGGGTTGGGGCCCAGCTCTGGCCTGTAACCAACTCTCCAGGGCTTCTGATGCACATGGAGTCTGAGAAGCAATAGTAGAGGCGAACAGATGAAGGATTTGTTCAGGTGTCGTGTGATTAGGGCTTCTCCTTTATTTCCTCTCTGCTTGTTATTTGTTTGGTGGCGGGGGTGGGGTGGAATCCTGTTCTGCTCAGTGAGACAGAAGGGGCTTCTGGAAAGACCCACCATCCCCACCCCCTCATAAAACGAGGAAGACATCTGAGGAGAGGCTTTGCCCTGTCAGTTTGCCTTTGGACACTGTCAGAGACCGTGAAGCCAAGAGGTTGTTAAGTCAGGGCTCACAGGATGCTGGGGTGTGTGTCCTAGGAGAGAGGGCAAAAGGAATAATGGGTCAAAATAATACTGCTAATAAGAGCTGCTAATATGTCTCAAGGGCTTGCCCCATGCCAGGTGCTGTTCTGAGTATATCACGGAGCATATTTGCCCTTGTTAGACAGGACCAGGCCCTGAGTGGGTCTGCTGAGGGCCAGCCAGTATGGTGTAGATTCTTGACTTAGTGCAGGAAAGATTTTGCAACGTGAAACCAGGTGATTTGGAGGGTGCATTCATTAAAGCTGGGGACCTGGAAACAAGGAAGGGCTTAGAAGGAGCAACAGGAGAGCCCTAGGCAGTGCTGCTTTGGTTCTCTAGGAAGAAGTGAGCTGAGGCAGGGCTGCTGTCAGCTCACTGGGAAGTCAGAGAAAAGGGGAGCCTTGCAGACAAGGCTGCAATGTAACTATTCCTTAGGGGGTTAGTTTGGGAGGAGCTGCCATAGCCCATCGTTCCTCTGGTTCCAAGTCTCTCGGGGTCCCTTAGAGTTTAGGGGATGCAGCCCGTGAGGGAAGAGAAGGAAGGGAAATGCTTGGGAGTTCTTTGTCTTAAGGGTTTCTCTCTCTCTCTCTCTCTCTCTCTCTCTCTCTCTCTCTCTCTCTCAATCTCAGGGGAGGCCTCAGGGGATGGTTTCAGCAGGATTTTCATCAGTTTTCCAGGTGTGTCCTTTCAGGGTCATAGACTCTACTGACTGGTCAGCACCAGGGCAGAAGGTCATTAGTCATTGCAGGTGGTCCTGGCATTGCCCACTCGGTTTTGCTGCTTAATCTCTAGGGAGGTGACCTTCTGGAACTGGATGTACATTGCTCTGCCAATTTGTTAAGCTACCTGTCTCAGTTTCCCCATTCCAGACGCCAAGGAATTTTCCTAGCTTCTTAATACCATGTCTCACCCTCACAACAGTTCTGTAATGTAGGTTCTGGTGTTTCCATTTGACACAAGAGAAGTGAGGTGCAAAAGGTTTAAATAAAGTGCCCAAAGTCACACAACTAATGTATGGGGGCCAGGTTGGAGACGCAGGCCATCAAGGCCACAGTGGGGGGCCTGGCCTTTTCCTAAGTGCAACAGGAAGCTGTTGAAAGGACATAAAGCAGGAGGTGGCAGCTCTGAGTCACCTTTTAAAAGGCACTAAAATGCTTTGCTTCTAAAATTCCCTGGGTGTTTGGGGACAAGCCAGACACACTTGCATGGCCTGTTCTTCCGCCTCTTTCACTAGTCTCTGAGACATAATCCTCATGAGCAAACCCACAAGCTTAGGTGACAGATTGGGACCGGTGTGACCCAGGTGTTGATGGGCCACAAACCCCAGTCACCCACTGGGTGTGTGTGTGTGTGTGTGCGTGTGTGCGTGTGTAAAAAAGCACCAAATCACTATGATATCACCAGGCATGTCAAACTCATTTTCACGGGGGGCCACATCAGCCTCGCATTTGCCCTCAAAGGGCTGAAAGTAATTTTCGGACTGCATAGATGTAACTACTCCTCAACAGTTAAGCGAGCTGGGTAGAAACAAGGTGCCGGGCCAGGCTGGGCCCGATAAAACAAGGTGCAGGGCTGGATCTAAGCGAGGGCCTTGCGTTTGCCACCCGTGAGTGAAATAGAATAGGAAGGTGATCTTCAAAGAGTGGGGGTTGTCGGTGATTTTTTTAACCTGAATTTTTACATTTTCTACCAGCTATTAATTAAAAACTAATTTTATTCTGTATGAAAAGAAAGACGTGGGACCAGCTCTCAGCTCTTCCCTGGGGTGCCTGACCTCTGCCATGACCAGCTTGAGTGGAGGAAATAACCCCAAGGTGGTTGACGCTTCAAGACTGACAACACGCCAGCCCCTTTCTCCATGTTTTGTGAGATGTATTAACTTATTTAATCCTCACTAGCTTGGTCAAGGTCACGAAGATGAGTGGCAGACTCTCAACCGTATGCTAGTCTGCTTGTCTGGAAATTCCAAGTGCCCTGGGGATGACAGGCCTGTCCTTTCCCTTTCCTCTGTCCTCCACAGAGAAAATGGGTCCATTGAGCACTGTGCAGACTCGCTCAGGTCGGGTATGGGTGACTCAGGGAGGAAATAGAGGTGACAGAATAGGAGTATCCAGCATTTGTTTGCATCCTTGGAAGCCCAGACAAAACTCATTGTTCCTGCAGGTATCGGTCCAGAGGACCATCAGCCTAGACTCCAGGCTCCAGGGACTTTCATGTACATGTGGGTGGAGAAAGAAAGCTAATTGAGGGCTGTAGGCACCTGAGCACTGCAGTTAATCATTTGTGGCTTCGAATTCTGGCTCTGCCACTTGTCAGGTGTGAGACCTCGAAAGTACCTTACTTTTAAGAGCCTTACTTTCTTCATTGATGAAATGAAAATCTTGGCAGTTATCAGTGTTCAGGGGCTCTGAGCACAGTGTCTGGCATGTGGTAAGCACTTATTAAATAATGGTTACTATTATTATTCAATAAGCAGTATATCTAGCTGTATGATTGAGTTCTGGCCAATGGAATATAAGTAGAAGTGCTAAGTGCAACTTCTAGGAACTGCCCTTAAGTGGAGGAATTGTGCTGCTCCCCCTTCCTCTTTCCTGCGTGATGAAACATAAGCCTGATGGCTGGAGCTAGAGCAGCCATTTTGGACCAAGAGGCAAAGGCGTGATAGGGAAGATTTTGAAACTGTTAACGAAATAGAAAAGTCCGTGTCCTTAATGGTTGTGGTACCGCCATTCCATCCTGGACTGCATTCCTAGACATTCACACGAGAAAAGTAAACTATCTTGTTTAGACCCCTTGTTATTTTGAATATCCGTCACTCATAGCTGAAATGATTCCAAACTGGTACAGGAACAGAACCCGGAAATAAACCCATCAGTGAAAGACAAATACCATATGATCTCACCCATTACAGGACAATAATGAATAAAACAAACAAGAAAAGCAAAAGCAAATACATGAATACAATGAATAGACCTTCAGTGGGCAGAGGGGAGGGGGAGGGGAGAGGGGAGAGGAGGAGGCAAAGAAGGGGAGCAGTTTAGTCAAGGAACTAGCACGGAAGAACCATTGGCATGGACAACAAGTGGGACTGACTTTGGCGGGGAGTGGGTGGGTGGGAAAGGGGACAGAGGGGAGGAAAAAGGGGATGATGTAATACAACAATAAAAAAAAAAAGGAACAGAACCCAGATTTGGAGCCAGGCTTGCCTGACACTGAGGTGTTCCACCAGTGTAGACAGCAGGCTACCTGAATGAGAATCACAGGGTGCGGAGCTTGGTTAAAGAGTATTTGAGCCCCCCCACCCCCCATCCCCGCCAGTTCTGCTGACCTAGACTCTCCAGAGCTGGGTCGGGGCAGCTCTATTCTAAGCAAGCTGCCTGACCAGAGGCTTCTGATGTTCGCTCAAGTGAGAACACGGTGTTATTGTTTCCTCTAGTACTTGTCTAAAAAAAAGGAAAAAATCAGGGGTCCATTCTGATCCCTTGGGTAGAACTAAAGGCAGGGAGAGCTCAGGGTCCCAACACAGGGGCTGTGGAGACAGGAAGGGCTTGTGACAGAGGTCCAGGCTCCCAGGGCCTTAGCTAAATATATCTATCTCCTGAAGTAGGCTCTCCCAGGGGGTGGCTCTGTCACTAGGGTTCCCCGATGGTGTGGAGGCCCAGCTGCCTCCTCACCCCTGCCGTCACACATGGCATTTGCTCCAAAGCTGGACCCCGATGAGGCCCTGAGTGTCTATGGCATATTAAGATGCCCTTACAGAGCTTGGGACAAGCCCTAGGAAGCAAAGCTCTGCTTGGGGGCCAGGATTTTATTTTATTTATTATTATTTTTTTTGTGGGCAGGGGGAGCCAGGATTTTAGAGCAAAGCTGTGCCTCCTTCTGCAAGCCACTGTTCTCCTTTTGCAAAAACAGATCATTGGTTTCATAAGCTGCTGGGCCCTGAGGGGAGACTGAAAGCCTGAGCTGAGGCACCTGGGGACCATGTGATGCAAGCTGAGTGCCGCCTGACCTTGCCACAAAGTCAGGTCTGCCCCGCAGCATCCGTTGTCAAGGGGAGAAGGCGTGTGGGAGAGGGACTGGGCTCAGGCACGCCCTGAAGCCGAGGCGAGCTGCTGAGCACGCAGTCCATTCCCTGGAGTCCTTCTCAGGCTTCCAGCTGCCCCTCCCTCCACCTCCACCTCCACCTCAGGTGCAGGCCCCTGGGCCCATTGCCCAAGGATGGAAAACTGCAGTCTGTGCCACACAAAGACCTCTAGGGACTCACAGGCAGATCACCAGCAGCACCAGGTTTCTCTCTCAGGCTGGAGGCACCATGGGACAGAGGGACCCTGGTCCTACGCTATGTTCTCCTTTTTCATTGGTGAATATGAGACTGACCTCGGGTTTGATGGAGGGTGAGGAATGAAAGCTAAGGAGTCTGAACTGAAGTGTCAGATGTCTGGGAAAGTGCCAGCCTCGAGGCCTTGGTCCCTGTGCCCCACCTGACCCTCATCCCCTGGGAAGCTGAGTTCAGATACAGCTCCTCCTTAGGGACAGGGAGCCTTCGGTTGGCTTGCTAGTTGCCAGGTAACCCAGGATGAGCCTTCAAGGTCATTTCTCAGACAATTCAGAGCTCTCTCCACAGGCCTGTTAACAGATGGTTCTGCAGGCAGCCAGCCCCAGCCAGAAATCGATTGCTGTGATACTGCTGCCTATTTCCGGCGGCGACAGCAAAGAGAAACCATCCCAGGGCTTCCAGTACTACAGCGTGTTGTGCATTTTGCACAAAAGAGAAGCAGCCTGAGGTTAGGCTCTGTGTCAGCTCCAGGCAGTGGCTGGTGGCCTGGCCATGTGGGCAGGGCCGTGGGAGGAGGGAGGTTGGAGGTTAGACTCTTTGAATGGGCCCAGCTTGTGAGAATGCTTGTGCCAAGTGACTGTCCATCACAGATCATCCCTTGAAAGGTACTGCTTAATAGTCAGGGGACACCCATGGATGTCATGACTATCTTCCTCTCTCTGTTCTAAAGACCTGGACAAAATTCAAGAATATATCTCAATCTCAGCTGGGCCTTACCTTTGATACTTTTAATTGGAATGAGTCTTAAATTTGAGGACAAAATATACCATTCCCAGGCTTTTCCCTGCCCCATTATTAAGATCTAAGATAATACTAAACAATATTTGGCTATTATTCCCTGGTGATAACTTGGTTGTGACTCTTACTAGTTGGAAGCAGCTACAGAGGTGACATCCCAGTATGAATTTCTTGTCTTATTTGAAACATGAAGAGCCTCAACTTTCTCAGAGAAATGTTGAACAGCAAGCCAGCATTTCTTTTTTCCAGGACAAGGACAAATTCTTGTAAGAATCTTGCAAATATTATATGTTGTCTTTCTCCTTGTTGCAATATGTATAATTTATCTTCTGGTATAACTTCCTTAATAGTCACAATTTGTTCATTCCATCTGCTTCCCAAGTGGAGGACAAACTGTTACATGGCAATGTCCTGGGTTCTGACAGTACCCCATAAGCCACAGCTGGTCAAGAACCTCATCAGTGGGACATGAACAAAGTGGCCACAGAAACAGGATGGCCTCACTGGCATGAATATGCCCCATCTTGCCAGCCTGGCTACCATCACTTCTGAGTGGCCAAAACTGTCCCTTTGAGGCTCAGTCAGCCATCAGGTGACAGCTTGTGTTTTGGAAAAGCCCCCACAGTTCCTCCTCCTTCTGTGCTAGGAAAACCCAGTTCTTTTCTATGTACATGTTTTTCTCCTGTGCTTTTCTTGCCCGCGCCTCCTTTACTACCCACACAGAACACTTCACACTGACACTTCTGGTCACCAAATATGTGGGAGTTCTTTCCCACACCAAGCAATTATCCATGATACCAGCTGGGCGTCCTCCAATTTAACTCAATTCTGACATAGTACCTGGAGATACAGGTCCCAGGGCTCAGTCCTAGGAGACTGCCTCCACTTCAGAAGCCAGCCGCAAGTCGTAGGTGCCCAGGTTACCCACAACATCTGTCTGACTGGGTGACAAATCAGAGTTTCCCCTGACCTCCTCCTTGAATTTGATTAGGCCACACCCAAGAATGCCTGTACACCGTAAGACAGGAATCTTCGAGGCCATCTTAGACTTCTGCCTATCACAGCATCTCTCAACTCTTACCTCCTCCAATTACAGCCTCAAGTCTCTTCTCCCTGACACAGCAACTTAGAAGAGTAGTCTAGACTTGTTGTCTCCATTTTCCACACACTCAACCCAGTCCAAGCTGCCTTCCAGCCACTGAGATTGCTCTTGTTAAGCTATTGGTACCTACCTTGCCAAATTCAACAGGCACTTTTCTTTGGAAATTTTTTCTTTCTTAAAATTTTTTTTGATTACAGAAAATTTCAGGCACAAGGATAATAAAGAGAACAATAGAATGACTGTTTATGAACTCAAACACCCAGCTTCAATAAATATCAACATGTGGTTAATGTTTCATCTCTACCCCATGACTTCTCTCCCCTCTACTCTCTGGGTTATATTAATGCAAGTCCCAGTTATTTATGCCATTAGTAAAGAAAGCAATAATTCAGGGTAGATTCCTATAAGGTAATGACTTTAAAAATATAGCCATAGTAGCATTGTCAATAAGAAAATTAATAGTAATCCCTTAATATTACCTAATACCAGTCTTCAAATTTCCCTGATTGCTCCATAAGTGGCTTATACAGTGGGTTAGTTTGACTCAAGATCCAAACAAGAGCCCTGACTGGTGTGTCTCAGTGGGTTAGGCATTGTCCCGCAAGCTGAAGGGTCACCAATTCAATTCCAGATCGGGGCACCTACCTGGGTTGTGGACCAGGTCCCCCGCTGGGGGCATGCAAGAAGCAGCTGATAGATGTTTCTTTCTCCCTCCCTTCCCCTCTCTCTAAAAACAAATAAGTAAAATCTTTAAAAAACAAAAGATTCCAACAAGAGCCATTCATTGTATTTGGTCGATATAGTCCCTAAATCCTTACATTTCTCTTCCTCTACAACAATCCTCCTTGCTCACCCTCCTTCCCTTTTTCTGTCTTGCCACTTATTTTTGAAGAAATGTAGTCATTGTTCCAGAACTGCCCACATCCCAGATTTGGCTGCTTGAATCCCTGTGGTGGAGTTTCACGCATCCCTCCCTCCCCACAATAGGCCCTTCTCTGTTGCCATCAGACTCGTGGTTTTAGCAGCATTTAACACTGCTGCCCACGTTCTCCGTCCAGATCCTCCCCTCTCCTGGTCTCATAAAATTCCTGTTTTCCTCCGCCTCTCTGGCCAGTCCTCTTCAATTTCCTTCACAGTTTGCTCCTCTTCAATGAACCTTGAAATGCTGGTGGTTCCTCCCTTCATCCCTTCTCCATCCTTACTCTCGCCATTTAGATACGTAAGATTCATACCATTTTATCTCTAGTTCACTTCCCCAAGCACCAGGTCACTTATGTAGAGCCTTTCTTGGGAGTGCCCCTTGGCTCTCTCACGGTCATCTCAAACTCAGCATGTGCTAAAGGGAACTTTGGATTTTTCCTGCTTCCCAAACCTATTCTCTCTCTGAGCTCTCCCTCCCACCTCTACCCTGTCCCTAGAGCCTGGAACCTGGAGTTCTCCTTGATTCCCGCATTTCCCTCACTTCTCATAGGCAGCCCATCAGGGTCTGTCACTACACCTCTAAATTTCACGTCTGCGTGAGCACTGTTTGTACCCCGGTCTCGGCCACCATCATCTTTATCTGAGATTCTCCAATCTCCTTACTGGAGATAACATTTATACACAGAATATGCTCAAATCCTATGAGTATTCGTCAATGAGTTTGATGACACCCTGATCAAGATACAGAGAGAACATTTCTACATCCCAGAAATTCCCCCTTCCCCTTCCAGTCGATCCCTAACCCCACAGGCAACCACTGTTTGTGGCTGGATGTGTATACTCTGTCCAGGCAATGGCAGTGGGTGTTTCTATACTACTCCAGCCAATCCACGTATCTCAACGCCACTTATTTTCACAAACAAGACCCGCTTGTAACATATAGTGTGCTAACTGGCACAGCCTCTGGCAGGTATGGGAAATGAAATAAACCGAAGCTCTGGTCATGGCCAGGATTGGAGAAGGGCACTGCTGGGCCCGTAACCTCCACCCCTTTCTCCTCTCTGTGAATTCACCGTCAGAGCACCAGTCTGGCCCCAGGGCAGAGCTTACACTAATACACATGTAACAAACCTCACTGTTTATGCTCAAATTCAGACACTTCAGCAACGTCAAACCAGTGTACCAGGCTAGGCAAAGGAGGCGTTAGAGGGCTGGCTGGTGGGTGCAGAAAGCCAGCTGGTGGAGCCAGGCTGGTGGTCTTCTGAACAGTGAGTCTGGCCGGTGTCCCGCAGGGCACACACGCAGTCAGCAGGCACAGACACGTGGGGGTGCTATCAGGCTCTCTCCTTTGGGACTGGAAGGAGAAACAGCTCCACAGATGTCTGACCCCATTCTCTCTCTCTGCAGCTCTCAGACTTTGTACCGGGGACTCGGGGATTTTGGCTGCTTGGTTCCATTCCAGTGGTCCTTTGTCTTGAAGTCCCTCTCTGAGACACCCTGGGGGCTATGGAGGTGGGTTTCCACTCTCCACAAGTGTCCCCTCCCACTCCTGTCCCTTCCCTGAGCACAGAGCACAGCACATAGTGTACCCTCAAAAAATATTGCATGACAGGAAATTGCTTTCCTGGGTCTCATGCGACCCTTTTACTGAGCTTACGCTGGGGGCATAAATTAGGAATCCCTGTGACAGACGAGGTGATCAATCTAAGTGTCTCTGTCTCGCCAGTTTGAATAGGACAGGACAGGGCTCTGCGGTTCCCTTTTTCCACATCAACACAGATGTGCACGCACACACATGTACATACACGCGCACACACCTGCTTGCCTACCCGCACATGCACACATGTGCGTGACACACACTCGCGCTCTCTGGGCCTAACTGCAGACTTGCACAGGGCAGCTCAACCTTGGTTTCCATGTCTGTGAAATGGGGCATCATGTCAGATGTCCCCCACTTGCGAGTAGCGGCCCGCTCTTCACCCTCCTCCATTCCGCTCTGGCTGACAAAGGCTGACTCTTCCCAGGGCTGCAGCCCTCCCCAGGTTCGGGGGCTGCCTTTGCTCCCCGCCGGTAAAAGCTTTGCGCTGCTGCTGGCCCCGCGTGCTTCACCAGCCTTTTCAGCTCCTCTGACTCTGCCCACCGCTTTGCAATAGTCCCTTCATCAAAGCTTTTCGGGTACCCCATTCAGTGCGCTGCTTCCACCCAGGGCCCTGACTGCTACAGTAACGGGTACCAGGACAGCCCCGGGAACCAGATCTTTGGGTGGGATTCTGGAGTTAGGAACTGGTTGCTCACACATCTTGATTAGTGCATGAATAGCCTCTTTGCCAGGGGAATGGACAGGGACAGCTGTGGCATGCAGTAGCAAAGCAGTGGCTGACTTTATGATGGTGGTGGGCAGAGACCGACTGGCAACATATTGGGAGAACAAGTGCTTATGGCACTTAGTCACTATGGTGACAGTAGTGATTACAGAGACTGCAGTGGCTTTCTAAGGCTACATCTGATTGCCCTGGGAAACACTCAAAGAAAAAGAAAAACAGATTGAAAGCCTTGAACTATACTGGGGTGTAATTCTCATTGTGGGCCTGGAGACAATGAGAGGTGGCGGGGGTGCATCCTGAGGAAAATTAGTGGCCTTGTGAGGCAGTTGCTCCAAGTGAAGTCACTGAAAGGTTTTCACGCTAGGAAAGGCTGGGGGCGGGGCTGCTGCCTCCTCCAGGAAAGATCCAGGGTGTATTGGGGTTTCAAAGTTCTACCCAAACATCCCAGTTCCTTTCCTGGGGTCCCATTTCTTCTTAATCCGTGCCATTCCCAATGCTGGGGCAGCTCATTTCACAGGCTCTGCACCCCTGGGATCCTGACAGTCAGGGCCCAGGCTTGGTTCTCTGTCCTACATGCCCTGTAGCTACTGGCGAGCAAAGATCCCTTCAGAGCCTCCCTAGAGCCAGAGGTGTTCTGAGTTTTTGCCCTTGCATTGAGTCACAAATCCAAGGCTTTCAATCTGTTCTAAGCCCGTGTGGATCCAGTGGGACCACAGACCCATCCTGTGTCTGTAAATTTACTGACAGAATCCCCTGCTGATTTCCTGACTCGTGGAGTGAGAGCTCTTAAGGGTGGAAGGGCTGAATGGAAACTCCTGAACTACAACTTCACCACCATCAAAATAGCAAACCAAAGGCAATGCCACACCCCTAGAGAAATTTCAGAAATTAGTGCCACCATTCACGATCTAAAATAGGTACAGGTGGTCATTCATTCCTATCAAGACTCAGTTTAACTCACCTACTTGGCTGGTCTAAAAATGAGGTGGGCCTTGGAGGATGACCATAGGTTATTGTGAAGTTACTTTGATGTCCATTGCAGCTGTGGGTCCAGGCAGTGACGTTTTTACTGGTTTTCAGGACGGTGCTCAATCCACTGAGCTATGTAAGCCAGGGCATTACTGGAACAAATCAACGCAACATTGCTGACCCTGAATGCTTTGTTTTGTTTTTTTGTTTATTTTTTCCTTTCCATTCCACTATGTAAAAGTAATCAGAAATATTTTGCCTTTGTGTATCAGGGACAGTGGTATATCTTCACTCTACAACCTCATGGCTGTGTCTGGTCTCCTGATTTGTCATATTATAATCCAAAGAACCATTGATCATCTTGATATAGTTTGAAACATTATGCTGGCTCATTATATTGATGGCATTATGGTAAATGGGCCCAGGGAGCAGGAAATTGCAGACTTTAGATCCTCAGCAGAATATATGCATGTCAAAGAAAGGGTGATAAATCTCACAAATATTGAGAGGCATGTCATGTTAGTACACTTTTTGGAGTATCCAGCGATCTGGGGCATGTCAGGGTATCTCCTCTTACGTAAGAGATAATTGTTGAGACTTTATGGCCCACTACAAAGAAAGCAGCAGAATATTTGATAGGACTCTGGAGTTTTGAGGGAATGTATACATTTGTCAGTGCTGTTCCATCCACTTACTGAAAACCCATAAGACTACAAGTTTTGAGTGAGACCTGCAGCAGGTCCAGGCTGCAGAGCGAGCTGCCCTGTTGCATAAACTTGATTATTTGGAAGTGACTATGGCACACAAACATGCTGGTATGGACAAGTCCCAATAGAAGAGTCACAGTAGTTATAGACCCTTAGGGTTTTGGATTAATCCATGCTCCCTCTGCCAGTAGCCAGTCTCCACTTAAAAACAGCTCCTGGCTCACAACTGGATGTGGTAGAGACGGAACGCCTGACTGTGGGACACCAGGTGACACATGCAGCCAGAACTGGGTATTATCTGATCCACCTAATCACAAACTTGGATATGTACAGTAGCATTCTGTTATTAAAGAGTCTATATGAGATCAGGTCTGAGCAAGTCCAGAAGGCACAACAAGGAAACTGCAGGAGCAGATAGATCAAATTCTTATGGTAGCTACTCTCACATTTTCTCAATCCCGTTGGATAAGTTGCTATGACCAGTTAACACAGAGGGAAAAGAGCAGGATTTCTAAGGGAGTCTGCATGGTGTGTTAGCACCAGCCGCAAATGGACAACCACTGCATTAAAGCTACACTCAAGATGCCTCGAAAAGACATTGATGAAGAGATAGCTTCTTCATGGGCAGACCTCCTGGTTATATCAACTGTCCAATTGGCACAGGAGAAAAGATAAACTAAGGTACAATCTATTCTGGTTCATGAGCAGTGGCTAACAAGTTGACTGGCTGGCCAGGGACTTTAAAAGACCAAAACTGGTGATAAGGAGGCCTAAGGTTGAGATCTATGAACGGACTGCTGGAAAGGGGTACAGGTAGTAAAACTGTTTTTAATCCACACAAGTACCCTGAGAATGCATCCATTTTGAGAGAGGCTCCCAATAATCAGGTGGATAGGGTGACCCATTCTGTAGATGTCAACTTCTTTCCCCAGGTACCCTGGTCCTTGTTCAATGGGTCCCCATACAAAGCAAACATGGTGGCAGGGATAGAGGCTATTATAGTGTGGTAGGCGGAATAATGACCTAAAGATGTCCATGTCCTACTCTTGGGACCTGTGAATATGTTATATTTTATATGGCAAAGGGTGAATTAAGGTGGCAGACAAAAATAAGGTTAATCAGCTGATCTTAAAAATATGGAGATTATCCTAAATTATCTGGGTGGGCCCAACGTGATCACAAGGGTCTTTAAATGTGGAAGGCAGAGGCAGGGTCAGTGTGTGTGATGTGAGAAAGACTTGACTGGCTATGACTGGTTTTGAGGATGGAAGGAAGGTGAAGGTCAAGGAATACAGGAGGCCTTTAGAAGCTAGAAAAGGCAAGAAAAACGGATTCTCTTCTAGAGACTCCAGAAAGGAACACAACCTGGCCAACGCCTTGATTTCAGCCCTGTGAGACTCATTTCAGGCTTCTGACTTCCAGAATTGCAAGATAAATTTGTGCTGATTTAAGCCACTAAGTTTGTGGAAATTTATTACAGTAGCCATAGAAAACTAATACACATTGGCCAATACATTATCCTACCAAATCTGATCTGGCTGCTGAGTGCCAAGCTGCCAACAGCAAAGACCAGGCTGAGTCTGCCTCATGGTCCCATTCCTTGGGACAATGGTTCTCAAAGGGGGGACCATGAGGCCCTGGGGGTCCTCCAGATTGTTTCATGGGTTCTGTGAGACCAAATCTACTCCCATACTAATACAAGATATTCTTTGCCATTTTCACGGTCATTCTTTCAAGAGCGTACAGTGGAATTTTCCAGAGGCTACATGAGATGTGTGCCTCAGACTGAATGGTGGAGCAGACTGGAGAGTCTAGCTGTCTTCCATTCAGCCAGAATCTAAAGAGATTGGCAAACATGTCAAATAATGCTCCTCTTCTCACAATTTTTGTCCTGAAAGTTATTTTTCATTTAAAATGTTATGTTTCTATTAACCTGAATTAAAGCTTTAAATATTTTAAATAAAAATATTTAAAACTTTAGTTTTTTAATAATAAAGATGTATTCCAGACATGAACTTCCCTGCCTACAATACAATACTTCTGCCAACACCACCATTTCTGGACTTTTCCAGAATGCCTAATTCATCACTATGCCACCTACACATTGCCTATCTTCATTTTAGGGTGAAGGGCAGTACAGCAATGATCTCACCCATGGAATGCACTTACAATGTGGCCTGTCACTCAGAGCAATCGACTGGAGAGAATAGCATTATAGCCCCTGGTTGGTGGCTCAGTGGATTGGCACTGGCGTGCAAACCTAAAGGTCGCTGGTTCGATTCTCAGCCAGAGCACATAACCAGGTTGCAAGCCAGGTCTCCAGCCAGGTCCCTAGCTGGAGGCAGGTGAAAGGCAACCATATATTGGTCTCTCTCTCTCTGCAAAGAATAAAATCTTTTAAAAATTAAAGAAGAAAAAGAATAGCATGACAGCGCCAGCTAGGATACAACACCTGCAAGGTTAGCTATTGACAGGCAGGATGCTATACTGTGCTTTAAATCATGGTCAATATGTGGCTCCACCTCTCACAGCCAGAACACAGAAGCCCAGGGGCCTCAGTGTAGGTGGGAGTGACTGCTCTCACTATTATTCCAGGTAACCTAATGGAGAAATTTTTGCTTTCTATTCCCTCAACTTTGTGTTCAGTGGGTCTGGAGTCCTTGGTGCCCAGAGGAGGAATACTTCCCCCAGGGATCACAAATGTGGTTTCTTTAAATTGCAAAATCTTCCCACTGGTCATTTTAAGCTTTGTATATTGCTGAACCAAACCAGATAGGGTGATGAATCTTGACGACCAAAAGGAAAATGGAGCAGGAAGGCTATATCTGGCATCCAGGATTGACTGGGTGCCCCTCAGATCTCTCAATCCGCACTTTCCTTGCTCCATGGACTAGAAGGCTGACTTGTGTGGCCTGAACTCAGTGAAGTCACTCAGGTGCCTTTCCTTCCGGCTTTCAGCTGGGTTTGGCCAAGGAAAAGCACCAGCAGGATCAAAGTGAGAATATTTATCCAAGGGGTCTCTGCCTGGCAGGGTCTGAGTTCCGCTCTCAAGGCTGCAGCTCCAGCAGGGCCGCCCCACCCCTGGTGACGCGCTCCTCCTGCCTTTCGGGTCTAGGGGCTGGAATGGCTTCCTGTAGTGTGAGCTCCCATCTCTGGCAGGTTCCCTTCACCCTGCCCACACCCCTGCAAAACCCCTTAGTTGAAGGCTCTTCAATTTCCCTTTGAGCACACCACCTATTTCTTGGTGGGTCAACAATTTGTATAGAAATGATGTGGTCCCTCCCTACAGTCATTTGGCACTGAATACTTCAGAGTTTGTGAGTCAAACCAACTCCTTGCAGAGGTCCCAGCCTGGCAAAGGAGGTGCTTTCCTGGACAGCTTAGGTTCCAAGGGTGCAGAATACCAATGTCCCACTGCCCTCTGGTGGTCAGTTCCTGAAAATGCAACACTCCAACAGGCTGACCTAAGCTCACTGGACCCCCTGCACTGTGCTAAATCCATTCCACACCTGAGCCTACTGCATTCAGGGCTTATGTCTCCATTTTTATAGGTGAGAACCTTTTCAATGCCCTTTGTATAAGCCGAAATCTTAACCTTGGCCTGCAGGCCTTCTTCTTTGCCTCCCCTCCCGTCACTCTGACCCAGCCACCCCAGTCATTTTCTCAGCTTCTAGGGGTGCCTGCCGCGCAGCTCCCCGTGTTTGGGAGCTAAAACCTTCACCTGGTGAACCTCAGCTCATTCTCTAGTCCCCTCCTAGGCTGTCACTTAGGAAGGTCCTCGCCATCCTCTCCCCACCTGTCATTTGCTGTCACACACATTGGATACGCATGTTTGACTAATGCTGCTCTTCCCCAGGGGCCTAGGGCAACTGAGGATAGGGAGCATTTTGCTTTCCACACAGTTGTGTGCCTGGTGCCTGGCCCGCAGTAACCACCACACCAGCAGTGACATAGCTAAGGCCTTTCTCTGTGCCAGCCACTGACCTAAGTCCTTCAGGCCCCCAGGCCACCCTATTCCCCAAAATCCCTGTTCCCAGGAAACAGCCCTCAAGTCTTATCAAAAACTCACATGGATTTATTAGAATATGAAAAAAATTTTGGTTTCTTCTGTATGTATAGGCGGCAGAGCAGCAGTAGCTGTGGTGGCTTTGAACATGGTTGTCAATGTCACCCTTGCAATGGTGACTCCTGCCCAAACCAGCACTTGCATGGACAGGGAGAACAGATGAGCACCCACTGCCCCAGTCCACTGGGAAGAGGGACACTCTGACTATTGCACAATCCTGGGGGAATGCCCTGGGGAGAAGGAGAGACACCAATATTCCCAGGCCTGGCCACAGAGGCAGTGGGGGCAAGAGTGTGTACCTGGGAGCAAAGGCCTCTGGGAGCCTAGGACTCACCCCACTCACCAGCCCTGGCCGGGCAGGAGATGCTCAGGGTAGGTCTTCTCCTGAGGACTGGGCTCCACAGCAAGCTGGGTACCATGAGCATAAGATGGCGAGGTTCCTGGGGCCCACAGAGGGGACGAGAGAAAGAACAGGCCGGCAGGAACTGAGGGTCAGGCCCAAGAGCAAAGAAGGCCCAGAAGGCCCAGCATTTGCAAGTTGGAGAGAACCATGGTTGGGGTTGGGGTGTCACTTCTGAAATCAGGGCCTTGGGCCATAATTACAAGTCCAGGAGGCAGAGGACTGGTCTGGGGACTGCTGGGCACACAGACCCCATGAGGAGGGGTAATTCTTTGGAGTAGGAGGGGTAATGCTTCTTTCAGCCAAGGTTTGTCAAAATGGTTTAAAAACAGGAATGGCCTCTGTGCAATGAGATCGTACCTGGAAGTGTGAACAAACAAAAGAGATAAAAAAAAAAAAAAAAAAGAGTACTTTCTGGAGTCCCTGACGGTCCTTCCCTTGACAGCAGCCCCTGGAGGGCTCAGTGGTCCCTGTTGGAACAATTTAAAAGCTGGGCCATAGCGCGGTCCACAGAGACCCAGCTCCACACACGAAGTTCAGAGACGCAGCTCTGAGTAAGGGCATGTTGGGGTGGCTGGCCCGTCGAAAGTCTGCTCCCCCTGCCCTGGCTGGCATGGCTCCATTGGTTGGAGCATCTTCCATAACCAAAAGGTGACCAGTTTGATTTCTGGTCGGGCATTGCCCAGGCTTCAGCCTGATCCTGGTTGAGGTGCGAGCGTGCAGGAGGCAGGAGAGAGCGGATCAATGTTTCTCTCTCTCTCTCTCTCCCTCTTCCCTTCTCTTGAATGAGAATAAAACAAAAACCTTAAAAAAAGTCTGCTCCCCTAATAAAATAAAAATCTTAATAAAAAGTCTGCTCTCCCTAGTTTTCCCCCTGTAACAAAGGGCCTAGCCTAGGCCAAGAGGCCTGGGCTCCTTCCCTTCCCTGGTGGGACCCAGGCTGGGCCAGAGGCTCTTTGGTTAGAAACTAGGATGGGCTTGAATGAGGGTGATGGAGGAAGGGGGTCACCAAGGTCTGGGAAACTCAGAGGCTCTCCCCTGGGGATGGAGAGAGCCTGGAAAAGAAGGGGCAGGGTCTGCCTCACAGCCCAGCAGTTCTGCCTAAGGAACTGAGAAGGCAGTTCTGGTGGAAGGGAGGGCGCTTCCCAGGAGGCAGGGGGAAGCCTTGCTGCGGGGGGTGGGCCCAGCTGCCATGCGGTGGGGGAGGGGGAATCCAGGTCAGGAAGGACAGGGAAGCCCCTCCAGCTCCCAGCAGCCCCTGCTCTGGTGGGAGAGTCTGTGGTGGGACAGGCACCACCCACTGGCTCCAGTACTACTGCCCCTTGGGGATGAAAGGCTCCCCCTCCCCAGGCTCAGGGTGGGGGCCTGGGTCACTGAGGCAGCGCTGTATCCTCTGGGAGCTGGGGCTGTCACTTGGCCCAGGGGTGAAAACATCGTCAGTGCCTGGGGAAGATTCAGGCTCCTTGGTCCTCATCATAATGCCCCCATCGTCGTCCTCATCCTCAGCCACTCTGGGGTTCCGGTTCAGCCCGAGGACCTTGCCCTTCAGCTCCTCGTTCACCAGGTCCACAGACTCAGGCGACTGTGGCGAGGCTGGATCGATGGTGATAACAGGCAAGTCGTCGGCCTTCGGCTCATAAGCCAGTGGATCTGGGGACCAGGAGCAAGGCACAAGTTGGCTGCTGCCGGCGACCCTCAGCCTGCGCCGGCAGCTCCCACAGAACCCCCGCGAGTGCAACAAGCCCGACATGTCTCAGAATTACTCCACGTGGCGTTAAGGGCCCTCACCAGGTAGTCTCTCTTCCCCTCAGGCTGGGGTCTCAAAGGTAGGACTGTGTTCCTCTCCTAGACCACTGGCTCCCATGGGTGTTCCTCCTCAGAGCAATAATTAGGGCTCCTTCCTGAGTCACGTGCCAGGCGCCCAGCTCCTTTCAGTCCTCACCCGCTGCCCAGCGTGAGCACCTCTGTCCCTGGGGAGGGCAGCCGGGCGTTCCCCTAACTCCCCCTGACGTAGGAAGAGCTCAGGACTCGGGAGGAGAAGCCTGTCCTCCCTGCTGGCTCTCTGAGGCCCATTCCTGCTGGAGCCTTATCTTCAGGAGACAGTGGCACCGAGTGCCCAGCTGCGAGGCCCCTCACCGGACACCCTGCGCTCCGCCTTACCTGAGCCGATGCGGGCCCGCGACATGGTGGGTGAGTCCAGTTTGTGGGCTGGCACTGTCAGGTAGTTGTTGATCTGATAAAGAGCAGACAGGTGTGAGCTCACATAGCCCCTCTCGATGGCCCCAGAGGTTGGGGCCACAGGTGTGTTTGGGGTGCTTGCTCCCTTTTGGCAGGTCATTAGGCTGTGTCATGCTGGCACTTTAGAAGTTCCTGAGGGCTTGGCCTGGGTTCTCCCCGAGCTCTGAAATCTCCCAGGTGGCCCTGAACACTTCTGTGCTGCTCTGCCTCTCCCAAGGTGACACTGCCCCAGTCTCTGGCTCCAGCCACACCTGCCCTTGAGGTACAGACCCATATAGTCAATTCAGGGGTGGACACCTGGGCCCTGGATGGCCCCCACAATGCAACATATTAAAAATTAACTCAGTTTCTTATCTTCCCTCATAACCTTGTTCCTTCCTTGGCCTCCCCCATCACAGATACCCCTCCCAACTAGCCCAATCAGAAGGCCAGATGTGACCCCTGACTCCTCTTCCTCTCCCCTCAGCCCCACCTCAAACTGTGACCAAGTTCTGTTAGTTTCAACTCTCAAATGTCCCTTGAATCTACTCATTCCTTTCCATCTCTCCCTGCCACCACCCTAATCCAGGCCACTTCCACCCCCTTCCTGGGCTACTTCCTCACTCAGAACCTTTCATGGCTCTCCATGCCTATAGAGCAAAACCCAAACCCACCAATTCGATTCCCAGTCAGGGCACATGCCTGGGTTGTGAGCAGGGTCCCCAGCTGGGGGGGTGTGAGGCAACCATAGGTTGATGCTTCTCCCCCTCTCTCTCAAATTAAATAAAATCTTTAAAACCCCTTATATCATTCACAATCTTCCCCTGAAAGCTGAACTCCATTTCTAGAATGGGCCTCATCCTGTGACTGGGAACTTATGCACAAGTTCTTCCTTCTGCCTGGATCTTCCTCTGCCCGCACTCCCTTCACTGTGGCTGATTCCTAAGCTTACCCTGACCCCATCCCTGTGCAAGAGGCTTGGGAGCCTTTGCACTTCCTGTCCTGCATGGGCCACTGCATGAGACGCTTCATGAGGGAGGGACTGGGCTGATTCACCGGGATGCACAGAGGCTTAGCACTTAGGGACTCAATGAACGTCCCATGGATGGATGGATGGATGGACGGATGAATGAATGAACAAATGTGTGGCTTGCTTTGTGACTTTGGGCAGCTCTTTTTCCCTCAGGGCCTTAGTTTTCTCAGAAAAAAAGGGAAGTTAGAACCATGGAGACTCTTCTAGGGCAGATGCCCAAGAATATGAGGAGGGGCCTGGCCTCTTCACTGCTTCTAGTGGGGAAGAAGGCTTTCTGGAACCTGCTCTAGGGCTTAGCTTTCAAAGCAGGCGGAGGAGGCCAAAAAGACAGATCCGAGTGTTCTATCCTCAAAAGGGCTGTGGTGTGGGTGCAAGAAGAGGAAGAACCCAGAGAAAGGGAAGAGCCTCTCTAGTCCTGGACACACCTTCTGTTCCAATTGCCGGGCCTTCTGCCTCCGGAGCAGCATCTGGTTCCATGCCTCCTCATAGGGGTCTGCCACCAGCGTGTGTCTGTTGTAAGACCGCAGCTGTGGGAGGAACAGCCATCAGGCAGGGCAGGTGCCAGGAGCTGGGCCTGAAGGCAGCTCTGGATACGTGAGGGGCAGGGCTGGAGCATACAGTGGGCAGAGGGGCTCGGCCCTGTGTGGGGAGCTAGGTGGGGAGCAGCCCTTACCCGCTGCCTGGTCTTCTGCAAGTTGTTCCTCAGGATTTTGCGGATCTCCTCTTCCTTGTCCTTGGAGAGTGCAGGCAGAATGCGGTCAGGAGGCATGGGCTTGGGGTGGATGTTCCTGGGACAACACAACACAAGTTAGATCCTGAAGGATGTTCCGGTGACCCGGGAGCCTTCCGGGCTGGGCCAGAAGGAAGTCATTTAGGGGATGGCCCTGAGCAGGTGGGCAAAGCCTCAGGTCCTCAGTGTGGCCCTACTGTTCTCATCAGCCCTGACGGGATGACAGAGGGACCTTGCTCGCTGCCCCCCACCGCCAGGGTGGTCTGCTCCAGGTTGGTGTTGAGGGGCCAGTTGTGTGGGGACAGGAGCTGCCAGGGTTGGCCATCAGCACTCACTGCATGGAGACGGTGGAGACCGCAGAGGGGATCTTGCCCATGCCGCCACTTTCCACCAGCTCGATGGCCTGCTTCATCTCCATCTTGTGGTAGAAAGCAATGAGCTGGGGCTCCTTAGAGCGCTCACCAGCTATCAGACACTTCTTCACATACTTCTTGTTAAACCGGTTGAGCCTGGTGGGAGAAGGGGAAAGGTGGATGAGGCCAACTCCCGGGGTGGGGAGACACCAGGTGCTGGGAGACCATTTCCTTCCCTTCCCCAACCACCTGCCCACCAGGCCTGCCACCTACTTGTCCTTCCAGTGGTGGTGGCCGTAGTGGCCACAGATGTCCTCGATGCCTGTCAGAAGGTGGTCCAGGAACTGAAATGGGCCCAGGGCCAGGTCAGGCCTCACTACTGGGCTCCTTCCCAGCAAGACTTCTGAATAGGCCCCCCACCTTCAAACCTAGTGCTGCTTGCTCAGACCAGCCCTGTAGTTCCAGGAGCAGCCAGGAGGTGGGGCTTAAACCTCAGCCATCCTGAACCCCAGGGGCACCTCAAACCCTCGGCCACGGGGGCATGGCTGACCTCCCTTCTCCAAATCCACCTGTGCCCGATGCCCCCTCCTCAGTCTCCCAGCTGCTCACACCACATCTCCCTATGACAAGACCTGGTGACCTCAAGAGGCTTCAGGACTACCTGGTCCTGGGACAAAGGAGAAAGGGCTGACTGAGGGCATGGACAAGAGTCCTAGCTTCTCCCCAAGCCTTCTCCTGCAGTCAAGGGCCCAGCTTCCAGTACCTGAGTGTGGATCTCCTCATTGATGGATCGCTTTGTTTCTTGCTTCTTCTTCACAGCCAACAGGTCTACCAGAGGCCGAATGGTCATACCCTAGGAGACAGGTGAGTGTCAAGCTCTTCAGTTCTCCTACCCTGGCAAGGAGGCTACAGTGCCTCCCAACTTCCCCCAGGGCCCAAGGCTGGGGTGTCCTTTGCTCTCAGGCCCCAGTGTCCCAAGTTCCATGCCAGCACTTCTATAAAGGCAGCCCCCAACGGCCTGCTCTTCCTGAAGACACAGCCTGAGGTCTGAGAGCCCATCCAGCCAAATGACACATTGGTCATCTGGCCTGGGTCAGGGTCGAGGGCCTGGACTTAAGTGTGGACTTCATCACAGGCATGTGCCACCACCTTAGGCAAGCCATGCCCAGGTAGCAGGGAGAACGACTTGTGCTCTGCTTACCTCACAGGGCTGTGACCGAGGGGCACCTAGCAATGGTGGTGGCAGCTAATTTAACTGCACAATTACCATGTGCCCAGATGGCTGTGTTTACTAGTATTAGCGCGCATGCTCGCTCTCTCTCTCTCTTTAATAGTATTAGGTCCTTAACACCTATAGCAACCATTAGATGTAGGTCCTTTCCTAGTCCCCATTTTATAGGTAAGGAAACTGAAGCTCAGAGAGATTAAATGTCTAAGGTCTCAAAGAACTAGTAGAGCTAGATTCTAACTCAAGAAGGGAGATCCCTACTTCAACACCACTTTCATTGAAAACCAACTTGGTGGTCCTAATTGGTGGCTCAGTGGGTAGGCACCAGCCTGCGAACCCAAAGGTGGCTGGTTTGATTCCCAGCCAGGGCACATAACTAGGTTGCAAGCCAGGTCTCCAGCCAGGTCTGTAGCTGGCGGCAGGAGAAAGGCAACCATGCATTGATGCCTCTCTCCCTCTCTGCCTCTCTACCTCTCTACCTCTCTCTCTTCTTCTCTCTCTGGAAATAATAAATAAAATCTTACTAAAAAAAAGAAAAAGAAAAAGAAAATGGGCTTGGTAAACCATCAACATATACAACTGCAAAGACAGCAGCACAAGAGAAAATAAGAGGCAGCCCCCTCTCCTTTTAAAGGATGTAAAAAGTCCAGCCCTAAGAAGTTTCCTCTACACTTTCCTGAAAAGGCAATGATATTCGCAAGGATTAGTGTCCAGGAAAGATGAAAGAGATTGTAGGGGTGGTAGGGAAACAGAGGCCCAGACAGTGTTTTCTTACTTGCCCAAGGTCACGGGTCAGGCAAGGTGGGATATGCACAGTCCCAGGCTGGGCTTCCTTGGGGACTATAAGTGGGTAGGGGTGGTCATTCAAATGCACAGAAATCACTGATAAGCAAACTGGAAGGATTCTTCAGGGTCATCTAGTCCAGTCCCTTCACTTCAAAGATGGGGAACTGAGACCCCGAGACAGGCGAAGGGCATTTCCCAGGATCAGGAAGACAGCAGCAGAGCCTGGGCTAACTCCTGATCTCCTGCTGCCTGGCTCAACAACCTTTCCAGTTCTCTATGTTGCGCTATTATTTCCATTTTACAGATGCAGAAACTGAGATCCTAAAATACTAACTCATTTCCCAAAAGCACTACAATGAGCATTACGGGCCTGCTGACTGTACCTACTTCTCCCCTCCTGGTTTCCTAAGTTAGGCAGCATTCTGGCTCCTTCATATTCAGATTGGTCACCTCACAATGACTCATTATCACAATTCCCTTTTGCCCTAGCCAAGTAGCTCAGTTGGTTAGAGCTTTGTCCCGATATGCTAAGGTTTTAGGTTCGAACCCCAGTCAAGTCATGTATAATAATCAACCAATGAATGCATAAATAAGGGGAACAACAAAGCAACAAATCTATGTTTCTCTCTCCTTCCTCTCTCTCAAATCAGAAAGTTAAATTAAAAAAATTAGTAACACAATTTCCCCTTAACAATTGAGGAAACTGAGGCCCAGAAAGGGGAAGTGGCTTCCCCAAGGTTGTGAAGTAAGTTACTGGTTGAGCCAGGATGAGAACCCATGACCCCCTCTTGGATCATGTGCTTCCTCTTTCCACTGGCAGAGTCAGGGTCCCAGGGCAGGGCCGCTCCACCCAGTCTAGCACCTGCACAAAAACGGTGAAGAAGATAACGGTGATGATGGCAGTGAGGAACAGGTCACACATGGGGAAGTGCTTCTTGTCCAGGAGGTAGCCCAGAGAGAAGGCGATCGCCCCTCGCAGGCCCCCATAGGCGATGATGAACTGGTCCTTAGGCGTCAGCTTCACAATCCGAAACTTGTTGATGAACCAAGTCAGGCCCAGCACACCTGCCAGGGAGCGGGAAAGAGGGGGTCAGGCTGCCTCCAGTCCCTCCTGGCTTCTGCACTAGGGGCTTCTCCGGAGGAAGCCTCACGCATAGGCCCACCCAGCTCACTCATCTTCTGGGCCCAGGGCGCTCCGAGTCCCTGCACTCCAGAGCTGGGTGGATCCTTAAGGGGGCTCCCAACCCTCATGTACTTTACACATCACAAAGGCCTCTAGTGGCCAAAGGTTGGGAGGATGATGGGAAAAGAGATGAAACAGAATGATAATCATTAAATAAACATGATGGGTATTTGGGGTCTACTTTTTTCTGCTTTGAAATTCCCTATAATACATAATTTAAAAATGCAGAGATCTGGGTCCAACCTCAACTGTCAGAAACAGAATCTATAGGGGACAAGACCCAGGCTTAAAGGGATTTTAAAACAGTACAGCAAGGAATTGTGACCCCTAGTCAGGCTCAGGACCACGGACCTAACCTCAGAGAAGGGGAGTCAGTGAGACCGAGTGGGGAAGCGGCACGGTCACCGAGGTGAGGTGTGTCCGCAAAGTGTAAGCAGTACCCAAGGCCCTGAGGCCTGTGCACAGCCCCAGGTGGCAGCACAAGTTAGGAGGAGCTGCACGCGGCTTTGCTGGTGCTAAAGCCATCTGTGCCATGGGACAACACAGAGAACTCACACCTGGGTGGTGTGGGCCTTCGTCCCTTCCTCCGGTCCTCACAGGGCCCCGAACCATAGGGCCCCTGAGGACCCTCTAGACACACTGTGACTGACCTGTGAGCACAGGCTTCTCTCCATCAAAGCCCAGCACTTGGCATTGCAGAGAGGAGCACTGAGGAAGCCCCTGCTACCCAGCCATCCTGGGAGCAGCCTGGCACCAAGCCCAGCCCCTGCACACAACACACATGCACACACATGGCACCCACCCACCCAAACCCTCCACTCACACACACCTCCCCTGGCTCAGGCCCGGGGATCTCACCCAGCACTCGGGCGATGAGGCAGAAGAGCAGGGTGCTGATGACAAAGGTCCAGTTCCAGTGGTGAGAGCCGGCCACGGTGGAGACGCCGAGGAAGATGAAGATGAGGGTCTCACTGACACTGCTCCACATCTTCAGAAAATACTTGATGGTTGTATGGGACTTGTGGGAGATGTTGGCCTCCACGTAGGGGCGCATCACCACTCCCGAGGCAATGAGTCTGGGGTCAGGGAAGGCAGGGTTCAGGGTTCAGAGCCGAGCTGCCTTCCCAGAGCCCCTCTGCTGCCCGCTGGGCGGCTGACAGCTGCCCGCTGACTGAGCTCCTCTCACGGGCTTTCCACACCTGTTCTCACTTGTATCTCACCCAACCCTACAGACAGACAGGAACTTCTTCTGTTTTTCAGATGAGGAATGTAAAGTACCTGCCCACTGTCACAATGCCAGCGAGTGACAGCTGAGACACGAACTAAGGTCTGGCCAACTCCAAAGCCTGTGCCTAACAGGAAATCAGTTGTACCTGTCTGTGGCATGTGGATTATTCTCCCCACCCCTGAGTGTGGTGTCCCCTTAACGCATGGGGGTCCCCACAGGGAGCTCTGTTCCAAGCAACAGCCCAACCCCTCCCAGCCTGGAGCCCACCTGGGCTCCACTGGCCCAGTTTCCTCACTGTCACCCAGAAGCTGCCAATCCAGCCCCACCTCTGCACTTCAAAAGTCCTTCCCTACTGGGAACACTGTTGCACCTCACTGCCTGACTTCAAGACCCAGCAGAAGCTTCAAGCCTCCTTGCTGGGGCTGCTGATGGGAACAGTGCCTGGGTCCAGCTAGCCCCAAGGGCTCCCTCTCAGACAGATGAAGGAAAGAAGTAGCGAGGCTACACTTCCCAGAACTTGAAACTCAGTGCTTCCAGGGGTCCCAGGGCCTGGACCTTGGAGCCTGGGGGTCCTCCCTGGAGCTGGAGGCTGGGCCCTAGAGAGCTCCCTTGTGACAAGCCCAGGGAATCCAAGCGGGTAGCGCCCCCACATTAAGCCCAGACTCACGCCATGATGCCGGACAAGTGGAAGAGCTCAGCTGACAAGTAGGCCATGTAGCTGTAGAGGAAGACGAAGAGCGGCTCGATGACTCGAATGTGGGAAGTGAATCGGGATGTGAAGGCTGCGATGACCCCGTAGACCACGCCCACAAAGACCCCGCCTAGGGACACCACGAAGAAGCTCAGGAAGCCGAGGACAATGTCCACGATGCCCACGCGGTCATAGCTGGCAAATTCCTCAAAGAGGTGATACAGAACCTGGGAAAGGTGTGCAGGGTGGTCGGTAGGAGGGTAGGGTACTGCCCTAAGGCTCCCTTGGGTCGGACCAGAGTGATCTTGTCCCCTGCAATAACCACATGCACAAGAAGAGGCCGCATGGTAACAGGAAGACCTCGTGCCAAACAGGAGTTACTCAGCTTCCCTGTGCTAGTCTTCCTGCCCACAAAAAGGGGTCGCAGCGCCAGCCTCACAGGGCTGTCAGGAGGATTAAATGGGCTAATAAAGGCAGAATGCCTAGAACTGTGCCTGTGGCAGTGTTAGCTATGACCGGCACTGCTCGGTTTGCCTCTCTCTCCTTCTGATCCTGGGTAGATCATGTCCCTGCTGCAGCATAAAGCAAGGAAAGTTCAGGCAATGAACGACAACTGGACTTCCTGACCTCTGACACTTTCTGAAAACACATAGGGCCAGGCCATACCCTACTTGGAATCCGGAGACAGGCCCTAGAAATCTCCATTCAACAAGCTCTGTAGGTGGTTGCAATGAACAGCCAAGTTCAGATGCTGTGGAACTACAGGCTCCCTAAGGCTCCCCCGCCTCCTGCACTGGGAAATAAACAGTCATTATAACACCATCGTCAGACATTCAAGCAGAAGTTCAGACAGTGCAGAGCCCTCTGACGACAGTGATCCTGCCGGGCACACCACGGGCCTATGAGGTAGGTGGGCCAAGGCTGCCGGCTCCCTTGCTGACTGTAACTGAGGCTCAGAGCGGGGCAGCAGCCCCAGCCCGGGAGCAGCAAAGCTGGCCCAGAACTTCCTCCCTGACAGCAACAGGCTGGGCTTCCCTGAAGGTTCGGCTTTGAGGTTCTTCCCCTTCTTAGGTCCCGGCCCCCTGGCCTGTTCCTAGACAGCTCTGCCGGGAAACCGGCTGGGAAGTTTCTGGGTATAGGGGCTGTGGAGGGTTCCCGAGGGGCAGCACCTGACGGCAGGGAGCAGGGGTTGGGGAGGCGACTTGCTCTCAGACCACACAGCTCTGAGGCAGCCGTCAGGTTTACTGTCTGGGAAACAAGGGGCGCACATCACACCCAGAGCTCCAGAAAGGCTGTGAACTGAGAGACTGGGTGAGATAGCAGCAGACCGCAGGTGTGTTCTCGGCCCTGGGCTACCTAAACTCACTCCTGGCCAGAAGGAATTCACAGGTCCTCGGGGTATAGCACCTGGGCCAATGGGGCAGGCAGAGGAAGAGGTCCTCCTTTCTGGCCTGGTATTACTGCCCTGGGACTAGGCTGCAGTGTAGCACAGTGGAAAGCACTCTCACTCGGGACTCACGCTGCGTAGCTCTGAGCCCTGGCCACACCACCCGCCAGAGAATGTGATCTTGGATATGTTAGTGACCCCCTCAGTGCCTAAGTTTCCTCATTAAAAAAAATGGAGATAGCAAGAGTGTCCACCTCATGGCGTGTCCGTGCAGATTAGATGAGGCAATACATCTTCGGACAGGAAGTGCTCCAACAAACACCCGTGATCATTACCGCCACTGTCACTGCTGTGGCGAGGCGAGGCATGGCCACGGCCAACGGTGGCCAGAGTGAGGTGTCCACTTAACACACCACGTCCCGCTGCTCCCTGGTAGTGCCAACCCAACACCCAGATCCAGTGGGGGGACTTCATCTTTGGCGCCCAGTGGTTTCAGACATTAGTGAGTGTGGCTCCTGGAAGAACCCCGGGAGGATGGCAGGCTAAGTATTGCGATCCGTTACAGATGGAGAAACTGAGGCTTGTGTGGTAAACCTGGGCAAGGCAAGAGTGGGCTCTCAAAGAGGCCCGGATAGAGGCCTGCCTGCTCAAGCCAGGCTGTTGCTGCTCTACCAGCCTCAGGAGGAGCCCATGAGGGCGGGGGTGGAGAAGGAGAGGAAGCAAGGGCTGTTGGCAGCCGACCCCCACGGTCTATCCCTTCTCTGAGGTGCGGCTTCCTGAAGGGCTGGGGGCGGGGAAGAGGAACGTGCACCGGGTGTGCACACGTCTTTGTGTTTTCCTATGTGTGCAGCTGGCAGGGGGACAGGGGACAAGGCAAAGGCGCACACACGTGTATCTGCTTCCTGAGAACAGGAGGGGGAGCACGCACCAGCGCGTCCAGAGCTGCTTGCTGCATGTGGACCCTGCTTTGGGGCTGGCTGTCCTCACTAGACCCTAGGAGGACAGCAGTAAATCCTCTGCCACTTTGCAGCCGGCAAGGTGAGGCCCAGAGAGGTACATTCACTTGCTTAAGGTCACACGGTAAACGAGTGGCCAACCCAGGCCAGCCCTTTTTTCTCGGTCACTTTCTGGAGGTTTTGGGGGCAAGGTTCCACTCCACAACCGCTGCCCCAAAACTCAGCACAAATCAAGCTCTAACTTAAGACACAGCCTACATGAAAGCTGAAATGTCCCTTCCAGGTTCAATGGTCTAAAGAGAATTTTTAACCAAGATCCTATTACAATCCAAGTCAGGGACAGAACATACGACCTGGTAATGCCAAGAACTTAGGTCTTGGAGTCAGACATACCTGGCTTCTAACCTTGGTTCTGTCATGTTCTAGCATGTTATTTAACTTCTCTGGGCCTGATCACTCCTCTATAACGTGAAAATACCGAACACCTCCTAAGGTTGCCATGAGCATTAAATAAAATCACCTATGTCTCATGCTCAGCCTGATGCGTGGCGCTCAGCGAGCAGGAGTGGACCTTTGTTATTGTACTACTATTATTAGCAGGTGGATGTGGGTCGCTCTGGACTTGGATTCGGGTCTGAGTCCTGTGTGCACATGGGTGTGGTCCCCACCCCCTCACCACAGTGACGGCGTCATTGAGCAGGGACTCCCCAAAGACGAGGATATGCAGCAGCTCGTTGATGTGAATCTCCTCAAAGACGGCCAGCACGGCCACGGGGTCCACGGCCGAGATGATGCTGCCAAAGAGCAGGTTTTCCAGGAGGCCGATGTTGTTGATCTGCTCGCCACCCACCAGGCACACGGCATACATGAGGCCGCCCAGGAAGAAGGCGTTCCACAGCGTGCCCACCACGGCGAAGATCAGGATGGTGCCCAGGTTCTCTGTGAACTGCCGCAGAGGCAGGAAGTAGCCTGCGTCCAGGATGATGGGCGGCAGCAGGAATAGGAAGAAGACGTCCGACTGCAGGAAGGGGGGTTTCTCACCCACACCCTTGATCAGGCCCCCTACCAGCAGCCCCACCACGATCAGCAGGCAGCTCTCCGGGACGATGCTTGAGATAGTGGGAATCACATGGAAACCTGAGGAGGGCGAGAGAACGGGAGGCCGTGGGCTTGCGGGGCGCCAGAACAGAAGGTTGGGAACAGGGCCAGGGATGGGGAAAGAAGCTGGTGAGAAGGGGACAGGCTCGGTCGCAGGGGGCTGCTCTGTTAACTCCAACCTCAGCCTCCTTGCTGTAAAATGGAGGTGATTATACCACACGATTCACAGGATTGCTGTATAACCTAAGTGACCATGTGTTTAAAGTGCTTTTTTCAAAGGATATACTGATGCTATCTCTGTCACTGTCATAAAACAGCAGAAAGCAGCAGCTCTGTGCCTCCAGAAGGTGGAAAGTATACATCCATCACTGAGGCTCCCACTACCCAAGGGCGTTAGTTACCCACACCTGAACCCAAGCTGTCCATCATTCTGGGCACAAGTTCAGGGAGGCAGATGTGAGCTCAAGACCAGGCATCACAGTCTAACAATTCTGGCTGGGGGAAGAGAGTGAGTTCCCATCATGGAGGTGTTGAAGCAGAAGGCAGACCACGGATTGGTGAAGTGACACAGGGGATAGACGGAGCACAAAAGAATCAAAGAATATCAGCGCAGGATGGAGACTGGGGATCATGCCACCCGGGGTCTGCAAACCCGCAGGAAGCATGCAGCAACCTCCAACCCCAGGCCCACATGCTCTCCTGTGAGCCCAGACAGCGGCTTAAGAAGCCAGCGGTAATCAGTCCATTGTGCATGTGAGACAAAACCGACTTGTACCGTTTCTAGCCCAACTTCACCTCCTTTAAAGATGGGGCAACTGAGGCTCAGAAACCAGAAAGGACTTGCCCAAGGTCACAGTAGCAAACCAGCAGCAGAACCAGGACAGACTCTAGGGGCAGACCTCCCAGCTCCCATAAATACCCCAGTTCTGTAAGTCAACCCTTGCAATCCTCGCCTTCTATCAAGGCCTGATTAGGCCCCTCTGCCTGAGACCCACCATCTCCCCAAGGCAGGTCCTGGCCAGCAGCAGCAGCAGGCTACTCAGCAGTGGCCCGCCTTGGGGCTCTCAACCCAGGGCTGTGAGGCAGCAAAAATCCCCTTCAGAGACAGTTTCCATGCCAGGTTTGGCCCCAAGTTCTCTCTGGGTTTTTGGGGGTTTTTGGGGGTGGGGAGGTAGGTGAAGGCCTAGGCATCTCGCTGCATGTTGGGTACCGTAACCCCCAGGATGGTTTGGCTAAGAAAGTATTTGCTCAGGGTGAAAGTTCTTGCTTTCCTCCCAGCCCTGTAAGCTCTGAGCAGGCAGATTCCATACCTGTTTACAATTCTATTACCAGGGCTGGGGACACAGCAGGTGCTCAACAAGTACCTGTGATTTGAAAATGCATAGGGCTGGGCCATTACCCACATTATTCCCAACAGCCTATCTAACCAGGTCTCTGCTCTCATTACTCCTGAGATCTGTGGAAAGGAGGAGGAACATCTCTCCCCATGTCCAAAGCCCCACCTACTCTCAGGTACTGATCTGGGCAGTGTCAGAATAGCTGCAAGTCGAGACTTGCACTCAGAACTTTGGCCCAGTGCCACACACCCAAAAGACACTTAAAACACGTTGAGGGAAAAACATATTTCCGTTCCAGGCCAGGAGAGGACCCCAAATGTGTGCGGTTGACACCATATCCTTCCCCCTGCCTCCTCCTCCAGGAAGCGTTCTCTGACCACTCCCATTTGTCCAGGTTGGGGCAGGAGTCCTTCTCTGACGTCTCTCATAATCTTCAATCCACAGTCGTCACCCAGATTCCTCTCTCTCCCTAGCACCCAGCAAGGTCAGACAATCATACATCAATGGTGACAACAGGCCAATGGTACCACACTCCCAGAGGAGATAAGACAGCTGGGAGTTAGGGGAGCAGAGGTCCTCCTGCAGGCATGAGCCAAGAAGCTTGTCAGGGCAGGAGTCCAGCTCCAGCTCTAGCCAGCAGACCTGTAGTCAACACCCCACCCCCACCTGCCCTAGAGCTGAGCACCGGATGGCCACCTGAGGGGAAGGCGGACTCTAAAGAGACAGCCCAGGGCAGGGAGATGATAGCTTCTACTTCAACCTAGCATGTTAGATCTTTAAAATGCCCACAAAGCTTCCCTGGCCCTCGGAAGAGCCAGGGAGCGCACTGGAGATCCAGAGACAAATAAGCCACAGCCCCTTGGGAGGGGTGGGAGGCCTATGAAACATGCCAAGAGCAGTAACATGAAGAATGTTCCTTACTCCTAAGGTGCACCATGAGCCGGGTTCTGTGCTGGGAGCTTAGCACATATCATCTCTTTAGTCCTCACAACAGCCCTGTGGAATAGGTATTGTCCCCATTTTGCAGAAGAGAAAGCTGGGGCTCGGCAAGATTAAGTGGCTTCCCTGGAGTCCAAGGGAGGGGCTCTACACTAGCTTAGAGCATCTCAAACTTATAGCAGGGAGTTCATTAATCCTCTACTCAAGTGCATGTGTTTTTTCTAAGCTAGGCCGGAGCTGTGCACTGGGGGGCACCAAGGTGGTGCAGGGCCAGAGCCTCTGCAAGGAGCTCAAGGGGATCACTATGCTTTTCCCAACCTCAGGACCTTTAGGCCATCAGGTCTCTACTGCTGGATGAAGAGACAGCTGGCTTCCTATCTGAGAGAAAACCTGGAGCTCAGAGGAGGCAGGACATGACCGGGTCACCCAGGACTGCATCCCGGGCATCCTGACACAGTCACAGCGCCCTCTCTTCCAGTTAAGGCAGCTCCCACAGCACCTGCAACTGGAGCTGTGTTCTCAGAGAGGGCTCTCCTCAGGTCTGCCTGGCCTGGCCCTGCCGCTCTGTGAGCAGGTGGAACTCTGGGCCCTGACAGGCCAGGAAAGGGGAGCGCGGAACCCACGCTGAGGAGAAAGGTCTGGTGTCCACTCTTGGCTCCTTGCCCAAGGGAAAACAGCTTCCAGGGACAAGGGGGACTGTCATTAGATCCAAAAGCTCAGAGAAGGGGTGGCTTGTGGGCCTGCTCTGGCTATCCCTCTCTCATGACCCTGACTCCACCAGTTGTCCCCACCCTGCATTCCCGAAGCATCTCCTCAAAGTGCAGGAGACTTACTGACACCAGGTGTGATGAAAGGGGCATACCTGGGCCCCTCTGGTCCCCTGACAAATGCCTAGAAGTGAGATCCCAGGATGTCAAGGAATGAGGCAAAACTTCCAAGGCACAAACGTGTGGCAGGATGAGGTCACCTGCATGGAATCAGGGGTGGGGCAGCATCGGAATCAGATCTAGGGCTCAGAGAGCTGGAACAGGCTGCTGAGCACATCCAAATCTTCCACTACGTGGTTAGGGAAACAGGCTCAAAAAGAACCAATAGCCTGGTAATGGTCACATGACCAATCCCACCATGAAAGCCCATGAAGCTCCAAATCCCATGACCTTTCAGACCACATGGCTTTCTGTGATGGTGTCCAGGACTCCCAGGGCCAAAAAAAGACAAAAGAAGGTGTAGAATTCAGCATCTGCAAGCCACAGGGCAAACAAATCTGCTGATTTAGTTCCGGCCTGGCTTCCCTTTTAAGTGAAGAGGCTGGGGGAAGGAAGAAGTGTTTCTCGTTCTGTCGAGTGTAAGTGGCAGTTGGGCAACAGGGGGGAATAGGGAAATGTACACATTCTCACTCTTGCACATGCACCCACACTCACCCACACACTCCTCTTACACATGCTCACTCTTACACACTCTCTTACACAGAGCCTATTTCTCTTAGAGACATTCACCCACACCACCCCTCTTTCTGACACACTTGAGCACACTCTGAATGGGTGAGGGGCTTGCAGCTCCTCTGCAGCTCCTCTGCTCTTCATGAGTGTTTGACTCACTTCTCCTCAAATTGTCCCCATCTGCTGACACTGATGCAGAAGCAGGCAGGCAGGCAAGGCGGCTCCACGTCACCCTTGGCTGCCAGGGGGAGCGGACCCCCTGACCCCGCTTCCTGTCTCTCCCCCCTGGCTTTAACAGTCAGGGGAGGAGTCCCGGGAAGAGGGGCCTCTTTGGCCCACCTGTACGTGACCTGGGACTCAAGGGTCCACCAGGGGCTCTGCCGCCCTAGTTCCAGGCCTGAGGACTCTGGAGAACTCCGGGGCTGCAACTCGGCCAGGTCCCAAGGGATTCCTGATTGCACAACGATTCCATTTCTTTAACTCCCTCCTCAACTGCCCCAGCAACCAGTCGCAGCTACAGGAAAGAAAGGTAATACCTCCCAAGGAAAGCCTTGCACTCCATAGTTTACAGCAGTGTGCGCTGACACTTTTTCACTCATTTGCACCTAACCACACACCTGGGAGATCACAATTATCATCTCCTACATTTTATAGATGAAGAAACCAAGGCACAGAAAGGTTAAGCCACCTGCTTAAAGTCAAAATAGCTGGTAACGGATTCAAACCCGGGCGGAGTCTGTGTTCTTAGCTACTCTTTTTCCTGGTTTTAGTGTTATTTTGTTTCTAAGGGGAGCAATCAGTGCCCAGCACTAAAGAGGCCCTACGTGGTTCCCTGAGGGCCAGGCGTGGTCTTTCTTCCCATGAGCTCTTCTCCAGAGAGGTCCCACCACTCCTCCCCTTCCACTCTGGTGGAACTTGGGCAATCCTATCTTCTAGGCCTGCCCCCTCCAGGAAGCACTCCCAAATTAACCAAGCCAGCAGGGATCAGTCTTTTCCACTAAACTCCTAAGGTAGGAGGCGGGAATGACTAGACTGCTCAGACAGACCCTGCCTGACTTGTACTCAGCTGCAGTCTTCATTGGGGCTAAGGGTCCCACCATCAACATCAGCCTCGAGGACCAGGGACACAGATAAACCAGACTCAGGCTGCCTCAGAAGGTTCACAGCCAGATGAGCAGAGACAGACATGGGGCACTAGCCACTCTGCCCAGCATTCCAGTCAGGGTTCGGCTGCTGACCAACAACTGGGTGACCTTTGGCAAGTTACATTTTATCTCCTGCCCTCAGTTTCCCCACCAGTGTAAAAACCTGCTTTGGAGGGTTTCTGGAATATAGGGGCAGATAATAAAGGTAAAGAATAACAAAGTTAGCAAAAAATAGTGACTGCTATTCTTATAATTTTCTGCAAAACCCAAATATAACATGAATTACTCTACATTATCATGACCTGTTGGTATGCATCTGTCCATCACTGGGCTTTAAGCTCCCTAAGGGTGGGAACTTTCCAAAGTCATCTAGCTTCCAGCAGAGAGCAGGCATTTTAACTATTTGTGAAGTGAGATAAAGCTAACTTTCAGATGTGAAGTGTGGGAAAGAGGAAGGAGGTGAGAATGGCTCTGAAATTTCAAGAGTAGGTGATACTGTCAGGAAAGGGACCATCTGAATTGGGCTTTGAAGGCTCAACAGAAGCTTGCCAGAGAGAGAGAGAGAGAGAGAGAAGCAGGAGAAAAGCCATTCTTGGGTCTGCATCCTCTAAAGAGCGCAGAACAAGTATTTGCACATGGCAAATTAGGTAATGATTAACCAAAAAACCAAGAAAGAAAAAGACAAATAGGAAGGCAGGCTGACTTCACCAAGCTTTTGCCAATACCCAAATATAAGTGATATTATGAAGAACAAATGAGATGATACATGTAAAAATATTTAGCATAATACCTGTTACACGTTTTACATCTTGGTCCCTTCTCTGTAACTGGGGTGATGATGCCACCCCCAGGGTGGCTGTAAGAATGACTGGGATAATTTATTTAGAGCTCTTAACCCACAGGAGTCACTCAATTAATGATAACTTTTTAAAAATGTAAACCAGGTGCCGGCCTGTGAACCCAAAGGTCGCTGGTTCGATTCCCAGCCAGGGAACATAACCAGGTTGCAAGCCAGATCTCTAGCCAGGTCTGTAGCTGGAGACAGGTGAAAGGCAACCATACATCGATGTTTCTCTTTTCTTCCTCTCTCCCTGCCCTTCTCTCTAAAAATAATTAAAATCTTAAAAAACAAACAAACAAACAAGTAAACCAGTGATTCATGTTAAGACCCAACCTCTAGTACAGAGAAGAAAATCACATACTGGACACCCAAGAGTGTCTGATGCATGCACTGTGCTGGGGATGTTTACATATCTCCCATTGCATCTCATACTCTGGCTCCTATTTGAGAGATGAAGAAACTGAGGCACAGAGAGGTGAGAGGACTTGCCCAAGGCTACCTAGCTGGGAAGTGGCAGAGTCGATATTAGAACCCAGGCCCCCTAATTAATAGTTGTTCATGCCACCTGCGTCAACAGGAAGGGAATTCAAAACAGCCATAAAACAATCTGTTCTGAGTACCTGGGTAGGAATCGTTTCCCCATGCTGAGGGTCAGCCTCTCTCTATCTTCCCCTATCATTTTTCCAAACAGCCCCTCTATTTCTTGCTGCACATCTCAGAGAGACAGGGTCCTACCTACCCTCCAGGAACATCAGTTCTGGCTGGCAAATTAGCTTAAAAGCCAGCTGAGAACACAATCAGCGTATGCTGGGCTACCTGAGGCACAGAAAAAAGAAAACTGGGCCAGAGGGCCAAAACCTGTGTTCAAGACCCTACTCTGTCTGCCCTTTAGTAACCATCAGGCGAATCGCTACAGCGTGGACAGGCCTTTTTGTGTGTGTAGACAAGTGAGAATCAAAGGACCGGGCACAGAAGCCCCCTGCACACCATGAAGTGGCAGGCAAACCTCAGAAGTGATTGCTAAATGAGTGGTTAGGAGAGAAACCACATGGGCTGGAGGAAGCCCAGCAGCCAAGGAGACCAGACAGCAGTAGGCACAGTGGCACAGTGATTGCCAGGACCACCTGGCAGACCCAACAGGAGAGGCTGCACCAGAGCAGGTATGCTGGCCTCAGGACTTGAGGATAGGGGAGCTGGTCAAGCTCAGGATTGATCCTTAGCACCACTTAAGCTCTCTTCCACATTAATGACTGTAGTCCAGTTGCCAGAAGTCCCCCAAAACCCCATCTGTGCACACACAGAGGGAAACTTCTTCACCATGAATTTCTTTCCACTTTTCAAACTCCAGTGTGGGTATCACCTCCTCCGGGAAGCCTTCCCAGAACTCCCCAGGCTGAGTCAGGTGCTCCTCCTGGATAAGAAGCCAGGAGCACTGTAGCTGGGGCTCTGGTGGACTTGGCAGCCCAGCACCTGGCCCTGGGCCCCACGAAGGTGATGCTCTGAAAAACCAGGTTAAGGGAATGATGGAAGTTTCCTAAAGGACATGGGATTAAAGCTGGGTTTCCAGGGCAGGGGACCAGTGGAGGGAGAGTGTGAACAAATGAAATCTCAAAGTCTTCCAAGGGCCCAGAAGCCTCCAGTGAGCCTGGAAACGTTAGTGTGCAGTGCGGGAGACGCTGGCAAATAGCTGGAGTGGGTCAGGCATGCAAGGAACCGAGTCAAGGTCGCAGACCTTCAGGCCTGGCCCCGACTGCCCTTGACTTAGCCCTGTGCCAGGTTCTACTACTGCCGTGCCTTTCGGTCCCACAAGCTTTTTCCCCTGGTCTCAAATACCCATCACAGTGGTCCCTACCCCACCTTACCCCACCCTGAGCTGGGGCAGCACCTCTTGGTACCCATCCTGGCCTCCTCAATCACCTGAGCTCTCCATAAACATCTGTTCAATGACTTTCACTCCAGCAGATTCTCCCCACCCCCCACAGGAAAGGCACCTGGATAGAGTCCCCAGGCAGTGCCTAGAGAATGACTCACACAGGAGGTGGGGCAGGGTAGGGACAGGGACCAGGAACTAGCAGTAAACAGTCCCTGTGCGTTGACAAGCTACAGAGCCCAGCAGGTAACAACAGGCCTGGAGAGAGAGAGGTTTCCAGGCAGCCGATGGGGGTGGCAGCTCAGAGGTGGTGCCAGGACCTCAGGCCTCAAGACTCGGGTGGCCCGTTTGTGTCCCTAGCAATTGACCAAGGGATACACACTGGTTTGAGATTTTTCAAAATGGGAATATATGGCTTGGTGATTTTAAATGGAACCATGGTCATTTAAAACTTTTTTCTAACGGTACGTAAGTAGACGGAGAAACCCTCCCAGTGATTGTCCTTTCCCTATACTCACTGTACAAGCATCTCCTCCAAATCCCCAAATCTACCCCGTAAACAGTTTGGGATGCCAGATTCCAAACTTCTCTGCTCTACAGTTTTACATTTTTGCACTTTACTATAATTGCTTCAGTACAGCGGAGGCGGCACTAAGGGCTTTACTGCAGCCTCTTGTTTAATTTTCTCAACAAGCCTATTCTCCCAATTTAAGATAAGTAAAGAGTGCCAGAGGGATGGCCTCTTACATGCCCCAAGGGGCTACACAGCAGCGTTTCAGACCCGGAATGACCCCTCACCCCCATCCTCCCAACACCCTTGGAGTGACCTTACTGTCTTTAAGGCCTTGCCTGTGCCATAAAGTATTAAATCATGAGTCCCTCCACAAAATGGCATTCAGGTGAAGAAGGCAAGTTTCTCACAGTGAGATCTTCCACGGAGAGCCCTGGCTAGGCCTTGCCTCTGTGGCTGGCGATGAAATCAGAGGGCCTCAGCCTCCACCCTCTCTGCACCTTCACCTGGCCCTGCGGTCCCACTGGCAGAGAACAACCTACTTCACATCCCCTGTAAAGGAAGCCCTTCTTGGCTCCGTGAATTTCCCCACGGAGCGAGGAGAGCGTGAAAGGACAGGATGCCTGAGCCGGAAAAGAACCTGGAATTAGTTTGGTTTCAAGCCACCATCCCCTTCCTTTTCTGGGGCCCCAGGTGGGGGGCTGCCAGCTCGAGCTGTCCCTCCCCCCGGCCTGGCCCTGTCTGTGACTTCCTGCAGGCAGTAGCAGGGCCTCCAGGCACCCACCTGCCCCATAGCTGGGGTAGTGGAAGCAGCAAGAGGCTCGATAAGAAAGGTTCTATTTCAGGAAACTTTAGAGCCATGGGTAAGCTGCATTTTTCTTTTCTTTCCTTTTGGTGGGGGTAGGGTAGAATTTTCAAAATGCAAACTGTGAAATTGAGTATGTCAAATACCTGTTGTTTTTAGTGTCCCTTCCAAGGGAAATTCACTTAGCTCAGAAGCCTAATAATGAATTAAAATCCATTATATATAACTTAACCTTGCATGTGGTATCATCATGCTCAGAGAGGCGGAGTACAGAGAGGTGGCAAAAGGAACGCGAACACAAAGAAAGATCCCACCATTTCCAGGACAACAGCCCTGCAGAAAGCTAGTCGGGTGTCCCATTTTCAGCCGCTACAGAGGAGGGTGGGGGAGAGGCACGGGGAGAACAAACCTCAGGCAGGCTGCTGGGTGGGAAGAGAGAACAGCTGCCCAGGGTGGTATGGGGCCCCTCTAATGCTCAACCAGCTTACAGTCTGTTAGGTGCTTCACAGTGTCGGGGCTGGTGATGAAGACGGGGTGCCAGGCCCTCCTCATGGATAAGAGAAAATGATTCTCAGGTGATAAAACTTGGATTAGGCGAACGAATGTGGGGAGGTGGGCATGGGGTGACCGAGGCTGGTGTGTCTGGGTGAGGCATGGGGTGGGCCTGCAGAGGGCACGGGAGCACAGCTCTCATTTCTCCACCTAACCTGTTCCTCCTACAGCGGTCTTCCATCTCCGTGGAATCATGCAGTGAGTGGTTCAGGCCCCACCCCTGGAACCATCCTGACTCCTTTCCCCCATACCCGACATCCAATCCGGTGGCAAACTCTGTCGGCTCCACTCGTTCCCCTCTACCTCTGCTGCCTCCTTGCTTTTCCTCGAGCATATAGACAATTCTACCCTACGACCTTTGCATTTGCTGTTCCCTCTGCCTGAAACTCTACACCACACGGGAGAATGGCAGACCCTTACCCCCACCCCTCAGTTCCCTGCTCCAAATGCCCTTTCCTCAGGGAGGTCTCCTCCAAGCCTCTCTGTTGCCTCCTGCTGCTTTACCCTTCCTGTAGTACTGACCACTTCCTGACAGTCTGCACATGCTCACTGATGGTTCCCCTGACTCAGAACACAAGCTCCATGCGGGCAGGCCGTCACCGTTACTGTTGTACCCTACCACCTAGAGTTGTGCCCGGCACACAGGAGGCTCACCATTAGTATCTACTCAATGGATGATCATCTCCTGCCTCAACGAAGTCACAATGTTTGAGGATCCCTCAAGACCACAGACAGGAGAGCATGGCGCAGCCCCAGACCTTGTCAGAGTGGGTCACTGGACAGCATCTTCCCTAAGTACCTGCCAAGGCAGAGGCTAGTCACACTTGGTCCTGCAGAATCCAGGACATATGGCCTGTCCCGCTGAGTCTGCCTATACCGTGTGCTTGGTTTGCTATCTCCCCTGCGACGCCACTCCTCAAGGACAGGGACCCTGTCTTATTCATCTTTGACTCTCCAGCACTTAGCACAGAACATGGCACATGGCAAGGCTCAAGACTTGTTCACTCAGCCTGCTTGACTATCCAAGGGCAGAAATCCTGCCTGATTTCCTAAGCTGTAATGTTTGGCACTCAGCTTTCATGCACTGAACTCTAGCTGAACTGGCCAGAGTCTGAAGGAAGGGGTGGGGTTAGGGAGGCACTGAAAGGGTCTGCAGGGCAAAGCAGCACCATGTGGGACGGCAGGACAGGCCGACGAGTATGGTGTACGGGAGGATTTCTTCCCTGGCAGCACGCATCAGATGAGGAAAAACACGTGCAGAGAGGTCCACGCACTCACCCAAGATCGCATGCAGAGCCCAGAGCCAAGTCTCAAATCTGGGACTGTTGATTCCCAGCCCAGTGCTCACGCAGGGCCAGCCTGTAAAATGCCTTCAACATCCTTAAGAGGGAATTCTCAGTCAACCTGGTGAACCAGGTAGAGCCAGCAGAGGGCGCTGATGTGGGGCTCAAGTGGAAGCCTTGCCTGCAAGCACCTCAGGGAGAATGTCAAGGGAGGTAGTGCAGGCCCCACCCTGACCCTGGCTCAGCTCCGAGCTGTGCATAGCACTGTCATTAAATTTAAGGCTCCAGGGGAAGTCTCCTGAATACTCTAGCAAGATGGATGAGCCCTCACCACCCCACCTCCAAATGCCTCAAGAGAAAATAAAGCTACATTCGGAAAGAGGAAGGGCCTGAGACAAACTGAGGCTGGGGATAAGGAAACGAGAGTTCCATCTAGTCTAGACCCTGCCACCAACTCTAAGGGTGCTTTGAACAAGCCCGGTCTTTCTCTAGCCTCAGTTTCCCCACCCTCAGAGGTGTGTTGAAAGCCTTTCCAGCTCTGAAATCTGATGACTTCTGCTATAGGACAAAACATTCTGTAACATTCATCATCAAGCACAGCCTCTGGGCCCAGGACAGCCTTTGTGCAGAGCAAGGTCACAGGAGGAGATAGTCAAAACAAGACAGCATCACAGATAGATGTGGCTTGCCTCTTCGCACAACCACATCAAAATTACAACTAAAATAGCCCTGGCTAGTGTGGCTCAGTGGATTGAGCGCTGGTCTTGAGAACCAAAGGGTTGCCGGTTTGATTCCAGGTCAGGGCCCATGCCTGGGTTGCAGATCAGGTCCCCGGTTGGGGACATGAGAGATAACCACACTTTAACGCTTCTCTCCCTCTCTTTCTCCCTCCCTTCTCCGACCTCTTAAAAATAAATCACTAAAAAGTTTTTTTTTTTTTAAATTTTATTGTTGTTGTATTACATCTATCCCCTTTTTGCTCCCCTCTATCCCCCAGTTTTTTTTAATTACAATTAAAATATAGAACCACCACCAACCAGAACAATCAGAGATCAATTTGAATGGGAGTCTGACAACTACAGAATTAAATAAATTAACCACATCCATCCAGACGGAGATGAAGCCCGCAAGCCAGTGCCATATCTGAGCCTCCACCACCCTGGCTAACACTGTGTGACCCACCTTGGAGATCCCCAGAGTCTCCAACCCACCCAACTTACAGTCCCACCCCAGCTGCTTTTCCATTTGCACGGCTGGTCTTGGCTCCTGCTGTACAACTTCCTAAATCCGCTCAAACAAGCAACAGCGGCCTCAGTGGGCCCCAGGCCCAGCACTAGCAGCAGCCGGCCTGGATTCACAGCTTGGCTTTGCCTGAGTATCCCCAAGCCCAGCACAAGCAGCAGCATCTCAGGTTCCTTTATAGCTCAGGCAGGGTGCTGCGCCAGGCAAAACACAAGTGGCCTGCACCACCCAGGAAACCCCAGGTCCAGCGCACCCAGGGGACAACTACAAACTGTGCCGGAGCACATGGAGGGAGGGTTGCACCTCGAGTATCCAGCTTGGGTGATAGGGAAGGCTGTGCCACTGGATCCTATAGGACACCTACTACATTAGGCCATCCTACCAAGACATGGAGTTAAAGCAGCTCTACCTAATACACGGAAACAAACAAGGAGCCACCAAGTTGAGGAGGCAAAGAAATGTGGCCCAAATGAAAGAACAGAACAAAATCCCAGAAAAAGAGTTAAACAAAATGGAGCCAGCCAAGCTATCAAATACAGAGTTCAAAACATTGGTGATCCAGACGCTCAGAGAAATGATTGTAAAGGAAGTGAAGGTTACACAAAGTTAAGTAAAGAAAGATATACAGGAAACCCATGGGAAGGAAGCCAGGATTCAAATCAAATCAACAATTTGGAACAAAAGGAATAAACATTCACCCAAAACAGAAAGAAGAAATACAAGAATTTTTTTAAACGAGGAGGATTAGGAACATCTGGGACTTCAAATGTACCAACATCCTAATCATAGGGGTGCCAGAAGGGAAGAGGAATATAAAGAAACTGGCAACTTATTTGAAAAAATAACAAAAGAAAACTTTCCTAATTTGGCAAAGGAAAGAGACATACAGATCTGGGAGCACAGAGGGTCCAAACAACTTGGACCCAAAGAGGAATACACCAATACACATCATAATTAAAATGTCAAAGGTTTAAGATAAAGAATCTTAAAAGCAGCAAGAGAAAAGCAGAGAGTTACCTACAAAGGAATTCCCACAGGATTATCAGCTGATTTCTCAAAAGAAGCCTTTCAGGCAAGAAGGGGCTGGCAAGAAGTATTCAAAGTATTGAAAGACAAGGGCCTACAACCAAGATTATTTTCTCCAGCAAAGCTGGCATTTAGAATGGAAGGGCAGATAAAGTGCTTCCCAGACAAGGTAAAGCTAAAGGAGTTCAACATCACCAAGCCATTATTATTATATGAAATGTTAAAAGGATTTAAAGAAAAAGAAGAAAATCCAAACTATAAACATTTAAATGACAACAAACTCACAACTTTCAACAACTGAATCTAAAAAACAAAACCAAACTAACAACCAGAACAGGAACAGAATCATAGGTATGGGGATCATTTGGAGGGTTATCGGCTGGGAGAGGGAAGGGGGAAAAGGGGACAATGGTGCAGGGATCAAGAAGCACAACTGCTAAGAACAAAACAGATGAGAGGGCATTAAGAATAGTATAGGAAAGGGTAAAGCCAAAGAACTTTTATGCATGACCAATGGACATGAACTAAGGGGGCTGGGATTGCTGGAGGGAAGGGGGATCCTGGGTGGACAGGGGCAAAGGGAAAAAAATCGTAATAGCATAATCAATAAAATACACTTAAAAAAAAAAAAAAAAAGATTTCACAAGGAGTACAGGGCAGTGTAAAGAGCCCTAGTCTGGCACTACAGGAGCTGGCTTCCATCCCAGTTCTTAACTTCTCTGTAATCTCTGGCAATCACGTCACTGCCCTTATACTACCCAGAGCCTCACCTCTTTCTCTCTCTAGCATGGGATAAGCCATGCTCACAGCCCAGGGCAGCTGTGAAAAAGAAGAGGGAATGGAGATTAAAAAAAAAAAAAAAAACAACACTTGGAGAATAACAAACACACCTAGAGAGCTGCAGTGATCATTGTGACAACTCTACTTGGACAGAAGACACAGGGGGACAGAGGCCACCACAGCTGGATTGCACAAGAGCACAGCAAGAAAAGCATGATGCTATAGGGACTGGGTGTCCTGCTGGAGCAGGGGTCCCTCACTGTCTGACTCACTCTGGAGCCTCGGACCAGCCCCACAGCCAGGCCCCACAGGCCAGGGGGCAGCCTGTATCAAAGGCAGCTTTCTCTTGGAGGCTAGGCAGCCAGCACTGGGGACTGAGGCAGGGGGGACTGGGCCTGCGCCACAAGGAGGGCTGGTCCAAGAGAGGTGGTCCCACAGGCAGGCTGGAGGATGCTGAGTGAAATGGCTGGATGGGCAAATCTGAAAAAACAAGAGCAGTGGCTCAGGGATCTGCCGTAAGTTTCAACTCAAACTCAGTTATCAGTGACGGGAGGCAGGGAGCCCTGTGGTTAACAGAAAGCCTGGTCTTGAGAACATGGTGGCCTGGTTTCCTGGCTCTGCCATCTTCTAGCCCTGTCTCGTTGGCAGGTACTCACCTAAGTCTCCTTTCTTTATCTGAAAAGTGAGCTCATAATCATTTCTATCTCAAAGGCTTGTTCTGAAGATTTGATGGGATTATGTATCTGGAGCAAAGGATTGCCAAAGAAAGTGCACAGCGAAGAGCACAGTTCCACCTCTGCACCCCTGATCCCAGGCCCAGACAGGGCCTGCAATGCTGCCAAGGAAGCAGCCAGAGTCAGGAGACTGAGCACACTCTGAGGCAGCCCCTCTGAAGCAGAGCGTGGTGCTTTGTCACTGTCACCATTGGTTTTGGGCTCAGCCTTGGCTGACAGGAGTATCCAGAGGTGCCGGGGGAACCTGAGGGGAGACTGAGAGGAGGCAGGAACCCTCTGAAGCCCCACTGAACTGACTTCTTGGCCCCTATAAAATCTGTAAAACTCCCTTCCAGGCTACCTGAGTACGGGTCACAAGAGCTGTAGAAGTGGCTGAGCCAGGCAGATGCAGGTTCCCTGAGACCTAAGCAGCAGGATCCTGATACTGGCTGGCAGGCTGGGGAGGCCAGAGTCTACCCCTAGGCAGGTGGCTGAGGCATCCATCTCCAGGGGATGCCCGGAAAGTCTCCCCATGCACCTCCTAAAGACAGCCCAGGTGGTGGAGCATCACGAAGGACAGGGACACAGAGCACACTGGAGGTCCTCTCCCTGCCCGCTAGGGACACTTTGTCACCTCAGGCCTCCAGGAGCCAGGAGATGTACTGAGTAGATGGGAGAGCTGAGCATGCTCAGAGAATGCTGCCCTTTAGAGGCCACTGCAGAGAAAAGAAGAGAGCCCGGTCGGCTGCAGGCCTTGTTCCAGTGCCAGAAAGGCCCAGAGCGGTCAGGCCTTTCCTGGGGCAGAAGAGGGGCACCAAGAAGTCACAGGAAGCTAGAGGAGGCAGGGCCTTCCAAGACAGTTCCAGGGAAAATCTGAGATCTTGCTCCCCAGAATACATCATCAATTTGGCTCAAACTCCTAAAAACAAAAACAAAAAAAACATTCCAATCTAATCTCTCTAGCTCACTGATGCAAAGAATGAAGTCCAAGAGAGGCAGGGACATGGCCAAGGTCACATAGCAAGGAAGTGGCTTGTAGTCACAGCGAGGACTCATATTCCAAAGCTGGTCCTCACCTGGAACAAAATGTCACCCCTCAGCTACTCCCACCTTTGTTTAAATTGTCTTTTATTGTGATGCTTCTTCACTGTGATGCTTCACACACCTTAACTACATAATTCTCCTAGAAGTTCTCTGATGTAGGTATCACCATCCTAATTCTGCAACAGCAGAAACTGAGGCAGAGAAAGGTGAAAGGACTTAACCATAGCTCTATACCTGGCCTTGTGACTCCAGGGCCACCATGTCTCCTCCAGCTTTGAGTCCTTCCTGTCTGCCGTGTGGGAACAGGACCCTTGGTTCACTTCAGGCTGTCACTCACTTCCTATTAATCTCAGGGGAGAGCCACCCACTCACTCTAGCCCTCTGCTTCCCTCAAAGAACCTTAGCAGAACCAACATGGCCTAGTTCCGAGTATGCGCTGCCAGCAGGGGAACCAGGATCTACCTGGTACCCTAGTGAGAAGGAATCAAACTCTTCCGGGAACATTTACAGCTGCGTCTGGCCTGGGAGGACCCTGCTTGCCACCTCTGTGCACTGCCCTGGGGAGACGCAGCACAGCCCTGCAGCCTCACACGCTAGCGTGGGAAGGGAGAATTATCACCAAGCCCCATGCTTTCTCACTCAGCCTCAGCAATGCCGTGAGATAGGCACTTATTTCCATTTTCCAGAGGAGTAATTGAGGCTCAGAGCTAAAGAACTTGCCCAAATGGCAACACAGCCAAAAAGCAACAAAACTGGTACTTGATCCCAGGACTGCCTGATCCCGGAGGCCAAGTTCGGCCCGTATGCTAGGCTGCTCCGTGGAAATGGCCTGTAGCTGCTTCCTGCTGCTGCTCCCACCCTTGCGGCACAGGTTCCGGAGTCTGGCTCACCCGTGCTGTGCGTGAGAGCCTGGCTGGAGGCTGGGAACCTGTCAGTGACTAAGCATGGCTTGCCTGCTGTTAGTCTACCCCACAGAAGTCCGTGACCTGCGCCCAGGAAGGAGTAAAGAAGGCCCCCATCAGCACCTGCTTCCACCTGGGCCTCACACATGGCACGGAGGCAGCGGTGCCGAAAGCAGGAGGAACTGGAGAAGCAGCCACTGCTGGTAGGGCACGACTAGAAGGACCTGGACCTCAGGCTGAAGCCCTGGTTCTAATCAGCTCAGTGGCTCAGCTTCCTCCTGAGACAGGGGTGTGGATTATGATAGCACCCATTGAGGGCTCCTTAGTCCTCACAACTACCCAGTGAAGGGCCCTACCATACCCACATCACAGGTGAGGAACCTGAGGCTCAAAGACTAGGTCTCTTACCCGATGCCACCTGGCTGCGTAGCTGGTAGTGGCAAGGTCAAGCAGGTTTCTAGCCCAGGAAGCTGGCTTGAAACGAAAAGGTGCTGATCCTCTAGGACATTTCTCAACTATCTGAGTTTATTTGAGCCAACTGACAACGCATGCTAGGGAGCAAGATCTCAAATGCTCTGGATAGCTATTTTCTCAATTCTCCAAAGGACAGACCCAACTAGAACTGGCTCAGAATGTTCCAAGGAGCAGGCTATTGTTATCAATGTAGTAGAAGGAACTCTGTCCCTTGCAGGTCAGTCCCTACACTGCCCTAACTCTGGGCCTTTGGTTTGCTCAGACATAAAAGGAATGGGGACCAAGTAACCTCAAAGGGTTCTTTTGTTGTGGCTTCCTATGACTCAAAGTCACCCATTTCCACCCCTTTTTTATGCGATAACTTCTAGGACATTACCATTCATAGCCACTATAACACGTGTCACTCCACAGCCTCACCCTGAAAGCAAATACCAGAGCTCGGAGCCACTCTCCACACCCGACCCTGGACCAACAGGGCACTCCCAGGCAGGCCCTGCCCCACTCCCCAATACCGACCCTGGACCAATAGGGCACTCCCAGGCAGGCCCTGCCCCACTCCCCAATACCGACCCTGGACCAACAGGGCACTCCCAGGCAGGCCCTGCCCGGCTCCCCAATACCGACCCTGGACCAACAGGGCACTCCCAGGCAGGCCCTGCCCCGCTCCCTAATATCACTGCTGTGGGCGTTTTCACAATGAGCTTTGGCTCCCAGGGAGGTGGAAGTCAGAACAGGGGTACCATTTCTGCCACTGTGTGCCTGGTACTGTGTGCAGTGGCTAAACACAGGGGAGAGTGGGGCTCACCTGGGCTGGTACAGTGTAAACCTGTCGCGCCAAATTCTTCCTGGGGAGGAACAGGGTGAGTGAGGCAGAGGCAGAGGCCCATGCTGATTAGGATTTGGTTCCCGGATTCCTGACCTCAGTTTAGGTCATAATCTCACAAACTGGGGCACTCGTATCTTTATTTAAGTTCTGAGGGCAAAGGCTAAGGAGATATGAATACTGAGCTGAAAGAAGCCTAAGACACTAATTGAATCCAGGCTGTCGTCTACCCAAAAGGACAGGGAGCAGAGGAGCTAGCCTGGCTTCTCTGGGAGGACTGAGCTCCATGGGGCTGGGAGACTGACAGAGGCCCAGGTTGGAGGGTATAGTTAAGATGGGGAAGGTGGTGTGGCCTAGACTGGGCAGTTTGTCCCTCCCCATCCAAGCCCCTGCTCCTCTGCTCCCCCTTCCTGCTTCCTCATCCTCTTGGACCAGTGGATGGTGGGCACAGATCACTGCCTGGAAGTTCTAGTCACCACTAGGGACTCAATCAGCGGCTGAAGGGAGACTGGGGCTGGAAATCCTTATTCCCTAGCAGGGAGTCCCTGCAGGTGAAAGTGGGCCAGGGAGCCCTGACCAGCGTAGCTCAGTTGGTTGGGCATCACTATGCAAAGCAGGTTACCAGTTGATTCCTGGTCAGGGCACATGTCTGGGCTGCAGATCTGGTCCCCTGTTGGGGCACAGGCGAGAGGCAATTGATCAATGTTTCTCTCCCTTTCTCCCTCCCTCCCCCTCCCTCTTAAATTTTTAAAATTTAAAAATAAATTTTAAACTATTAAAAAACACAACCGTGGGCCAGTGAGAGCCAAGGTCCAGGGAGACCGGGAAGCTGAAACGCTGATGCTACTTCTGGTTTGGTTCTGGCTCCATCACTTGCTAGTTCTGCTGCCTTCCCTGGGTCCCGGTTTCCTGATGTGTAGGCAAATGAGCCGGGTTAGCTTCTCAGAGGCTGCCCGAGCTCTGACAGCCCGTGGTTTCACATAATAACCAGCGTACATGCATCACTTTCAATATTGTTAAACCTCATGGGCATCCTTCTGAGGTGGCTATGGGTTCTCCTTTATCAAAGATGAGAAAAACAAAACTTAATCCAAGGACACACCCAGACAGGGCCCAACAGAGCCAGGACTTGCCCCTAAGGCTCTGGGTTCCATGGAAAGGAGAGCCTGGGTCTGGCTCTGTCAGGCCAGGGTGGAAGGCCCCAAGGGACAGATTCAGGAATTCATTCTGGCCTATCCCTCTCAAAGTTGCTCCTTTAGTGCAGACAAGGGGACTTATTTAAAAGATCAGACTTCATGAAAAAAAGTTGCAAAAGAGTATGAACAGCATTATTATTAAAAATATTTTTTTTATGAAAAAGAATTTCACAAACTGCAAGGAAAGCCCAGGCAGGCATAATGAACTGTGAAGAGTGGTCAGCCTGTGGGGCAGGGGAATGAAAGAGATGTGACCTGTGCCTTTTCTTTATATACTCATGTCTTTTGAAATTTTTTCTTTTACAAACAAACAAACAAAAAAATCTAGGGAGAAAGTCCTTGAACATGGGCTCTAAGTCAAAAGTCAGCATTCAACACTTACTGTAATATAATATCTCATTTAATTTTCACAAAAACCCTATAAAGCGGCATGTTCACACAAGGCAATGCCACACAGCAATAAAAAGAACACAGCTCTGGTACGTGTGAGGACAAAGCACCATGAAGATGCTGAGCAAAAGCCAGGCACAAAAGTGCACCTGTTGTCTGATTCCAAGAACAGATACAACCAACTGATGACAGAAATCAGAACGTTAGTTCCCTCCAGGGAGTGCTGGACTACAGATGAGGAGGGGACTATGCTGGGGCACAGATGTCCTCTCTCTGGATCTGGGTGGTTGTTAACATGGATACAAACATTTGTAACTAATCATTGAGCTGCACACTTGAAGATCACCATTGTATGTATGCTCTCTCTCAGTTTAACAAATAGAGGAAAAGGTTAAAAAAAAAAAAAACATGTGGGGGGAAATTATCTCGAGAAAACAATGTTCATGGGTCAGGTATTTAGCCTAAGGTCATACAGCTAGCAGTATGTGAAGCTAGGATTCAAAAACAGGTCTGATGACCTTAAGCTACCAGGATACACTGACTCATGACTGTCCCAAAGGATGCCTTGAATCTCCACCATCCGGGCACTGTACAGGCAGCCTTGTCCCTGGGTTCAAATATAGGGACCTAATTGCTCCTCACAATCAGTCGCTGTGGTTCAGGTACCTGCTCATGCTAAGTGGAGCCTGGCATCCCATAAGCCTCAGCACACTGGCAGCTGCTGTTTAACTGTCGCGGCCAAACAGAGCAGAGGCCAGGCCCACAACTAAGGCTTTGAGCCTGCTGGGAACTGGGTCCGAAGGAGTGCTCCACACCAGGAACAGGAGCCTGGTGCCCATCCACTTGCCATAATAGGCTCTGGTCCACAATGATGGAATTCAGACGTGGAAGGATAGCTGAGCGGAACTACACAGTGCTGGCCGTGGGCCACACTGCCTCCACACTCTTCCATTAGGACCCCAGCCCCTGTTGATTGTGAAAAGTTAGACCCTGCCAGTCAACCATACCCCCCTTACTTACCAGGGACCGGGAGTAGAGGAGCTTTCAGGAACTTGGCTCCCCCAGAGACACCCACACTGCTTTCAATTCCCTGCCTGCCCAGGCTCTCCTCCCGCCCCCTCCAAAGGGAGCTCTTCCTGCGGCTTGGCATTGTCCCCCTCTCCAGCTACATCCTCTCCACTCTCCCCCCAACTCCTACACAATCCTTGTCCTAAACCATTTCCTGCAGTTTCTTTCCCATCTGACCAGTTTCTTAGGAAGGATAATTAACCATGGAGAGAGGAGGTGGAACACTGCCAGAGCCAAGAACACCAGGAAAACTTCATCTAGTGTATTGTCCACCTGCCAGGAGAGAGAGACTCTGTCCTAAACACAGGCCCATCATGATTATGTCCCTAAGACCTCTGCAGTTCACGCCCATCAAATCAGTGGCTTCCTGATCTGTCCCCAAGTAGGTTTGGGACTTGTCACCACTACATCTAAAACCACTACATCTAAATAGCAGTGCCAGAATCGAGAGCCGTCTGTCACCAGGGCCCACGCTGCCTCCCTGCGCCACTTCAGCCTGGCTTGTATTTTAGCTATTTGCTTGTCTTATCTCCCACACAAAACTGGCAGCACCGAAAGGGTGGGAAGCTCTACCCACACAGCAGTGCTGACACATAGTAGGTGCTCAGAGAGGCCAGATGAAGAGAACGTGGGACACCCAGCGGCAGTCACTTCACCTCTGCAGAAGGAACAGGGGACTGTTCCGGAGGGAAATGTGCAGGAGAGAAGTCACACCAGAGCTGCGGGCTAGGGGTTCGGAGGCCTGACCTAACTCCAGGTCTACCACCACCCACTGTAGTCTGTGGGCAAGTCATTTCCGCTCTGGCCTTCTGCTTCCTCCTCTGTGATATGAGGGGGTTGGGCCAGGCTCTGCAATTGTTCACCACACGTTTCCAAGCCCTTAACTCATAACACTCTCATTGAACTTCCACAAAACTGCACGTCAAGTACCACGCAGCTGCAAGTGAAAAGGCCAGGATTCAAGCCCAGGCCATTGATCCCCAGCCCCCTCATCTTTTCTTTTACATCTCCTGGACCCCTCACTTAGTCTCTAGGATCCCCCCCAACAATAAGGTCTGATTCTCTGATTCTAGGCTTGCCCTTTGCGGGCTGACAACTCCCTAGGCCACATGAAACCACTAGGCTCAGCTGGAACAGGCACGTTAGGGTCCTGGAACGCGACAGTGACACGCCTCCCACAGGACAGGTCTGGTGACCACCCGCAGGCGCTGGGGTTGTGCAAAGGAGGGGCAGGAGTTCAGCAGATGCTGGTATTTGCTCAGACCTTTCTTTCTGCATGTACCCTCATTCCCCACTACCCTCATCCCTCCTGGTCTGCTCCTGCTCCCTGTTCACCCTCCCACCCCCAACAGCTCTCTCAAGCTGGAGCTCTGTCCCACCCCGGCCTGGCCAGAGGTGCCTGTTGAGAAGCTGTTCCAATGGCCTCAGACCCGGGAGAGTAGCTATGGGCTACGGATACATTTTGCTTAGCGCTCTGTGGCCAGCCCAAAGCCAGAGCCAACTCTCCATCTCTGACTGCCCACCCCTCCCCAGGTGAGACCACTTCCTTCCTGCTCAAAGCCTCAGATGGCACCACACAGCACCCAGAATCCAACCCAACGCCTAACCCATGGCCCACAAGCCCAATGTGATCTGACCCTTACCTTCCTCTCCATTCTCACACACCTCCCTCTCTACTCCAGGTTCCTTCATACTCCTTAGGTCCCCTGGCCTCTGAAAGATGGCTCCTTCTTGTCATTGCTAGGCTCAAAAGCCATCTTAGAGAAAGAAGTCTTTGCTGACCATCCAAAGTAGCCAATCTTGACTCTTCTTCTATCTCTGTGAAGGCAGTTCTAAATAAACTTCTACTTACAGTTTGGGGGAGTGGGGGGAGAAATAGTGAGCCTCTCTCATATTTATTTTCTTCAGGACACTTATTGCTGCCCAACACTATTGTGTCCACTCTCCCACACCCCACACTGACATGGGAGGCCCTGACATCAGAAGGTCAGTGCCTTCTCATCTTGCTCCTGGCTCTGCTCTTAGTTCCCAGGATGTCTGACAGGGGTAGGGGTGGGGGGTTGCTACACATTAGACCAGGTGGCCAGGGAGGCCTGTCTGCAGAGATGACACTTGACTCAAGGCCTGAACAAGTGCCGCTGGTGTCTGGAGAGTCTCCTAGGCTGGGGAAAACAAATGCGGTAGCCACCCAGAGGAACAGGCCTGGCAAGGGTCGGCGTGTTGGAGGAATCTGGGAAGGGTGGTGTGAGCGGAGTAGGGGAAAGAGCAGCAGGGAGTGAAGTCAAGAAAGGCCTAGGCCACACCTCCCCTGGATTTTACAAGGAAGCAGTGGAAAAGATTTTAGCAGGGGAGCACCACATTCTGGTTTACATTTCTAAATGATCCCTCTGGCTGCTCTATGGAGAGCTGGTAACAGGCAAAGGAGAGTGGAGCCATAAGCCATTCTGAAGGCCACTGGAGTCACCTGGGTTAGAGACATTTATGGCGTGGACAGGGAGAGCAGAAGTGGAGATGCAAGGAAGGGGCAAACATGCAACCCATGGAGCCATGCTTTCCACCAGCCTGAGAAGCCCTGGCCAAGTCTACACCCCTTGGGATGCAGTTGTAGATACTCAGGAATACAGCTGGTCCAACTGCCCAATCTTATTTCTCACTGACCCCCAGCCCAGACCCAAGCCTCAGCTGGCTGGGCCTCCTTCCAGGTGCTCCTCAGAGCCTCATCTCGTATTTGGACCCTCGCCTGATGTGCCATCTCCCCCCTCTGAAGTCTTGTGACCATGCCTGCGAAAAAGCCTCTGCTCCCTGCCCATTCCAGCCACATCTCTCCCCACCCTGAAGTCCTTCTGGGCTTTGGGGTCATCACTATACACTTAATTATCCCCTGGTTTACCTTCCTGAGGTAGCTATAAGCTGGATAAAGGCAGATACCACAATTCACATCCCTTAGGGTTGTTGTAACACTAGAACAACCGAGTGCTAGGTGGAGCGCACAAGGCCAGGCACTCAGTAGGTCTTGATCTGCTGGTCTCAGTCAACAGTAGCTCCTTCCTTACCGCCTACCTGTGGCAATGCCCACCGCTGGGGCTCAGCCCTCACAGAGAGGCTCAGCTTCTCTGCCCAGCCAGGCATGTGGGTGAAATATGCTTGGGGACGAGGGGAAGGGGGTGAGGAATGCCCTAGTGGGTTTCAAAAGCAAAGGTCAGTGGCTCGTTATCTATAGCTCTGCATTATTCACACCTCTCCATGCCTTTCCCCAGCTACTTTCTCCACGTGAGTGAGCAAGCCTCTGCTTACCCATCAAGCCTCAGCTTAAAGCTCTGGGAAGCCTTTCCTGACCCACCCCTGACCCAACTCCTCTCATGCACCCACAGCTCTTGGGGACCTGCTGTGCCATGTTACAGCACATCCCCAAGTGCCTGTTTGTGGATGGCCTCCTCCATCCCCCACAAGGCTGGGACTATATTTATTCATCTTTCCACCTTTAGCACAGCATTTATCAGGCATGAATCAGTGTTAGCTGACTGTGGGTCTCCCTCTCTCCCACCCAATGACCAAACTCAGGCACTTCTGCTCATGGTCTCACCAGTCCTGGTGATATCCAGTCCTACTCGATGCCTTCTGACCCACATACCTAAAATCATCTTCCACTGCCAGACTCTACTCTCATCTCCTCTTCTTCAAATGCTACTAGGATAGTGGCAACACCGACTTCTGAGTGCTCATGACGTGCTCAGGGCTTTAAAGACATTACCCCATTTGAATGGAGAAACTGAGGTTCAGATAGGGTGATGCAGTTATGAAGTGGCAGAATCTTCTGCCCTTAAGACTGGCACAGTTCACCTGGCACCTCATCATAGCTGGGTCTATTTTAAAAACCATCATCTGTTCTGCAAAATTGTGACTTTTAGAGCTACATGTCAAGTTGACATATAAAATTGTGCTTTGCTCATTAAGCATTTCAAATGGTAAGTCTTGCCACTCCAGCTAGGTGGTGAAATGACTATTAGGTGGGAGAAACAGTATAGGACTTGGAATGGAAAGCCCTGGGTCTGTCTGACTTCAGCTGTGCCACAGTCAAGCCATATGACCCTAGACGAGTCACCTAACCTCTCTGGGCCTGTTTCCTCATTGATGAGAGAGAGAGAGAGAGAGAGAGAGAAAGAGAATAATGGCATCACCCTAAAAAGTTCCTTGATGCATGCAGGAAAGTGCTCTGCCCACCTCAGAGGTGTACCCATTAAAAGCGGAAATGTTATTAATTCAGAGCCACCTCACCTCCACGCTTAGCGCAGTACTGGACGTATAGCAGGGTTATCAGTATGCTCTGCGGGGCGATTATTCAGATTCTGGGAGATTCAGGACTCAGAGAAAATAAGCCAGCATTTCTCTTCCTCCTGGATCCAAGAGGGGCTCCAAAGTGCCACCATTTAATGTATGTTCAGAATGTGCCAAAGTCTGTACAAGAGTACTCTCCCCAGATCTTCCTGGCATCCCTGCCAGGTGTTACCCCATGTCGCAGATGATCAAAACTGAGACTCAAAGAGCAGTGACTTGCCCAAAGTCATGGTGCTGCAAAGTGGCAAAGCTGAGATGTGAAGTGAAGTCTGTTATGCTGCAAAGCCTATGCTCCTAACCACCGGTTTCTCAAGAGAACTACTCTGGGACACTCCTGCTCCAAGCAGAAGTTTCTGGCTGTGCGCAATGAGACCTGTTTCACTCAAGCATCTCATCTAAATCCTACTTCATCAATCACCACCACAAAGACCCACCCCCTCCCCTCCCTGGTGAGCTCTTTGTGCCTCCTCTAAACCCTCATAGAATTCCATCTGCACCTTGAATTGCAGCCATTTTCTACTGCCTGATTGCTCTGTGTATATATTGCATTTCCAAAACCAGTCCCCGAGCTCCTTAGGAGAGAGCAGTTCTCCATCCTGCTTAGATCTACCAGCCAGGCAGGCCTGGAAGGGTGCTTGCTCCCCTCCCCCACGGAGGTGTAACCTGAGGCTGGGGCTGTGCTCAGCTAGGTGAGCTGGCTCCGCCTCACGCTGGCATCCTGCCTACCTGCCTGCCTAACCTGGTACAGCATCCAGATTCCTGCGGGCCCTGGCCCAGGACCCAGGATAAGATCTCATTCCCTGGTTTGACGGCAGAAGATGCTATAAAAAGCACAGCACCGGGCTTAACATTGTCTTATGATGGAGTACAAAAGCCTGAGGAACCTGATGGGTGAGGGCAGAGGCCTCCAGGCTGGCTTAGAGGTCCCAAGCCCTGCACTCGGTTCTCCTGCAAGGACTTGCCAGGCCACGGATGATTGGTTTCCCTGTCACTAACAGTTCTCTGATAGATACTTCGGCAGGAAGCTGCCCTTCCTTAGCCTTAAAGGGCCCACTACAGACTAACCAATACTTAGATACCATCTTGGCAAAGACCATCGTCCCTTCTCTTACCACCTACAGACCCTTGGGTTAGTTGACAGGACAGAGAAAGCCCCCTCTCTGCCATTGACGGATTCACGTGTGGCTCTGGGCCTCGATTGGAAAATGAGAGGACTGGATCAAAACATCTCCATTTACCCTTTCAACCTTGGGGCTATGCCATAGGTTATGGTAAGGTTCTTTCTACCTCTAATATCCTAGAGGTAGAATAATACTCTCTACTCTTAGTCCAGGAGACAGCAGAGGCCAACTGAAGCTGCCTAAAACTAAGCTCTCAAAGCCTGTCCCTTGCTTTTGCTGCCTCAAAGGTAGCTGCTGTGTGTAACAACCTCAGAGGTGTTTGGCCCTAGCCACTTTAGGAAACGGACAGGACCTGAGCTACCTGCTGGGTTCACCACAGAAATCCAGCAGACCCAGGGGACAGAAGGAGCACACTGCCTTCCCTGCTGGGCTACTTTGATCCCCAGTCCAGAAAGTGTTTCTCTACTTTCTGTAGAGCCATTTTCCCTTCTCTTCTCCTAGGACACAGCTTACAGCTTACTTATTCTGACTAGGAGTTCTGCAGTTCCCCCCAGGCAAACTCTACTCATGCCAGGGTTAATGCCACTTTCTTCAAGGAAACTTCTTCACTCATCTTCAAATTCACATAGCACAAAAGTCCAAAGCTCTTAACATTTGGGGGGCCAGAGATCCCTCTAAAAAGCTGAGGCTACTATGGGCCTTCTCCCTCTGATAAAAGCACATGGTTATTTTTGGAGGGATCCACACATTCCCTCAACTCCATCATGCACTTAGGAAGAATCTTAAAAATCTATACCTTGGAAGAACAGCAGATTATGCAATTCATTCTCCCACCTAAATCAGAGTCCCTTCTCACAGCAAGCCCTCCTGAATGATGTTCTTCTTCTCCACCTGGCACACTATTCAAAATCACCTCCCTCAGGAAGTCTTCCCTTCTCACTCCTCCTCCTCCTCGCTGACCCCCTCATCATCCCATACTAAGTAAGCCACACAATTTCCCACCTGTGCTTTCTCTCTGCATGTTGTCTTACTTCCCCAGCAAGAGAGGAGGCTCTCAAGCCCTGGCTGGTGGCACAGTGGTTAAGGCGCCGGCCTGCAAACCCAAAGGTTGCTGGTTCAATTCCTAGCCAGGGCACATAACCAGTTGCAAGCCAGGTCTCCAGCCAGATCCATAGCTGGAGGCAGGTGAAAGGCAACCATACATTGATGTGTCTCTCCCTTTCTGCCTCTCTCCATTCCCCTCTCTCTGAAAATAATAAATAAAATCTTTTTTAAAAATAATAATTAATTTAATTAAGCTTATAAAAAGAGAGAGGAGGCTCTCTGAGGACTTACTTATTTAACCTCATGACCCTGAGATGAAGCTGGAAATGACCCTGATCCTGTACTTGAGGATTCTGTGCTTTGAAGCCAGGGATCATGACAGCAGCGGTCCATCCCCCAAAGGATGGGGCTGTGTAGATACCCTTCCAAGGGCCTCCCAGTCTGCCCAGGCCTCCCAGCCCACGCCACCCCCATGACTGCCTTTCTAACTGGAAAGCCCCAGAGGGCCTTTCTACAGTGGAAATGGACAGAAAGAGGAAACAAAGGCCCAGGGAGGCAAAATGACTTACCATAGGTCAATATATAAGAAAGGAGCAGAGCTAGTGCTAAGACCCATAAACCCAATTCCCAGTCTACAACTCTTTTCCTTTATACAAATGGCTTTATGAAAACTAAAATCTGCCCTCATACTCTGACATTCATACATGCATAGGAAAGTTCTGGGGAGTATGATAGTGGGGGTGGTCAGAGAAGAAGTGAGGAGGGGAACTTTTATTTTCTATCTAAATACTGTTCAGTACTTTTGGGTTTTATTTTTCTTTGTTTGGGTTTTTGTTGGTTTTTAACATAAATATGTTTTATTTATTCATATTATAAAAATAAATCTGCCACAGAAAGCAGATTCTGGCCCTAACCCACTCCCAACACACACATAAAAGCAAAGAGAAGCCATAAGTCAACCTGTCCAGGTACAACTATAAATTAACAAGATTGCCTTCTTGTGTGGTTTATGGCCACTGTTCTCATTAATTCACAGTCACAGTGTGGCTGATGGCTTCAGGAATCTTCCTGGGAAAAGCTTAATTCAATTAGGGCTCTTGGCAGCTCCCCGAGGAAGCTCTGGTATCTTCCTTTTACTTTCACACATCAAGGGCAGACCAAACAAACCCAGACTTGCCCAGAGAGACCCTACCCAGCCCAGAGAAGATGCACTTGCAAGGCCCTCCATTAGAGCCAAGCTGGAGGAGGCTGGCAGGGAGGGAGACAGGAAGCAAAGGCAGCACACAGACATGCAAAGCATCATCCTGTGCTACTCTCCAAGCTCAGTTAAGCATCCTGGTCTGGCATTCAGTCTGGTGACTAGACTCTCCAACTCTTGCTCTCCCTCCCCTGAGCAGTCACACTGGCTTTGTGTGGCCAAAGGCTTCACATGGACCCTATGTCTACCTGAAAGTCTGTCAAGCACTCAGTCATTCCTCTAATATTTCGGAGCCCAGAAAGGCTCCGTCCTCGAGGGGCTTACATTCTTGTAGGAATCTGTACTAAGAATAGCTCTCTAGCCCTGACTGGTGCAGCTCAGTAGATTGAGCGCCAGCCTGCAAACTGAAGGGTTGTTGGTTCAATTCCCAGCCAAGGCACATATCTGGGTTGTGGGCCAGGTACCCAGATGGGGACTTGCAGAGGCAATCAATCTATGTTTCTCTAACACATCGATGTTTCTCTCCCTCTCCTTCTCCCTTCCTTCCCCTCTCTCTAAAAATAAATAAAATCTTCACATAAACAAACAAACAAACAAAACCTAACTATGTCCTACCTGCTTATCTAATTCTTCTCCATCCTTCAAGATTGGCTCTAGTTCTACCTCCTCTGAGAAGCCTTCCCTAACCACTCCTGCCCCAGGGGACTAATTGTTCCCTGAGAACTTTGTTTCTGCCCAAATCCACCCAGCACTCCAAACAGATCAACCACTTTCTCCTAAGCAGACTGGAAGATTCTAACGAGCAGGGTCAGGGTTTCACTCTCCTTGGTTCCCTGATGGGCTACAAGTTAAATGCCTGATGGATAATTTCAGTTGACCTGCCTCTTCCACCCCATCTTGAACAGACGAATTAATTAGCTGCTCTCAGTCCTGGCTGGTCAGTGCAGACAGCCTTTGTGAATTCTCCTGGCACAGGCGAGTGCTATGTGTTAGCCCTTTATTATTTTGGTGAGCTTGTGGGCTCTGCCTGACACACAGCTGTGATGTCACCTCTCCACCTGGCCTCAAATAGACTGAGCACTGTGGAAGGGCAAGTCTGAGCTTAGGGGTATGTGTGCCCCAAGAGACCGGGAAGAGGGCTTCTCATCCTAAGCCTCACTCAAAGCTGCTTAAGGACACATCTTTTCAGGAAAGAGCTTGCTGGGGTAAATCAGGGAAACTCCAGCTATTCAGCAAGCCAGTCAGTATCAGAACTCAGGGGTCAGGTCTGGCCTAACAAAACACCCCAAAACTGGCCCCGCATGTTGAACAAGCTTTAGGGGAAAGAAAATGAAGTCAACATGATCCCAGGGAAGGGGGGCAGCCCACTGATCCAGGCCCTATCCAAGACTTAAGTTCAGTTAAAATTAGATTAGCCCATAAGATTAAAAATATCCACACGTAATCATGGGCTGCCTTCAAGTATCAGTTGACGTTTAACAGCATCTAAAGAGATGGTTTGGCCCAGTGCGGTGTGTGCAGACAACCTTGGGGAGACATGTCTGACTCAGACATTTGCAGGGGGAGCGAGTGCTGCAAAATTAGGCTCATACGGGCAATGGATGACTCAGGAATAACCCAGGCCCAGGGCTTGCTGAGTGAGCCTTCTCCCCACCATGGAAGGAAAGGGGGCAGGGCTGCCGTGGGGGTGGGGATGATGGGAAGAGGGAGGGAAGGAGGAAGCCCTGCCAGCTGTGCACAGGCTGGCATTCCCGAAGGGAGCCTGCGGCCCCTCAGCTATAATTCCCAGCACCTCCTGCGTTTCTCAAGACCAGCCACCTCGGAGAAGAACTATTTGCTTCACAGTGGGACTTGGAGGGGGGTCACAACAGTTTTCCCTCAAACCTGAGAAATGATCCAGAGAGCAGTCAAGACTTTTGGAGGGAAAAAATAAAACTTCTAAAACGAGGGCACGATGATGAAAAGAACATGGGCACCCAAGTCAGACACATCTGGCCTTGACCTCCAATGTTTTCTAGCTGTGCAAGTACCCAACACAGCCTGTGAAATAGGAGCTTAGTGAGTGGCAACTAATATAATGAATAAATATTCAACCCAAATATTCAAATTAGGAAACAGCTCAGGGAGGTTGTGCCTTGTCTAAGGTCACACAGCTAGGCAGCAGAGCTAAAATCAGATTTCAGATCTCTTGACCGCCACCCCTTTCCCCCCATCCAGCATGTCTTCTGTTTTAACTCACTCCTCTGCTTCTCCTTTCTCCTCCTAGAGGACCGACAGTACTTCAAGGGAAAGGAAAAGCCCTCCGTTTCAAAGTTTTGTTGCTTCACAGAGAGAGCTCTGGGAATGACAAGTCCCAAAGCCAAGTCCAAAGCTCAAGTTCCTCCTTCGGGCAAATACATGTGTGTTTGAGGGGTTGGTAAGAACCCAGACCTGAGCTGATATGGACTCTAGATCATGCTGCTCCTTCAGCCCTTCCCTCCTGCAGGAAGAACTGCTGTTCCGCCTGATAACCATTCAGGTTGCCAGGATGTATCTGGTCATTTACTCTCCTCAGAGCCCCTTTGGATTTCTGGTTCTCCTCGATCCTCTCAAAGACCTGAATGTCAGCAGGAAGGGAAGAAAACAGGGCCTTGCATAAGAAGTCCAGGGATGTGTTCTTTGCCACATACTTGCTATGTGACCTTAGGCAGGTTACAACCTGAGACTCAGTTTATTTAGATGTATAATGGGTACATCAATATCAGTTCCTATTCTAACCTATAGGACCACTGAGCTGATCAAAATTAAATATAATACCATATGTGCAAATTATGGTACCAGGGAGAATTATTATTAAACTCAGCCTGCCTTTTACAGAAAAAAAAAAAAAAAAAGTTATGCTACCTATCCCAACACAGGCTGTCTCCCATGGAATTCTGCTGGGCCCTGAGGGTAACCAAAAGTATTTACCCAACACCCTTTCTGCCCAGAGGTAGAAGATCAGAATCAGAAAGATAGCCACACCCTGCTAGCTAAAGAAAACTACCCTTTAACTGGCATCCCTCACCCCTAAGTAGGGAAGAATCAAGCTCCCGTCAGACCACCAAGCGGGCACTAGCAAAAAGATGGCAGGCAGGATCCCCACCAGAGGACAAAGGATAGGCCCAGCCTGACTGCAAGATTCAGGCGCACCGCTGTGAATTCACAGGGACAGAGAATGGGCCCAAAGCCATCACAGAACCCTTACAGTTTTCTCAGGGCAGGGAAAGGGCTCCCACCATTGACATTTGCCCAGTCCCTAGAGGAAGTCCTACAACTCCCCAGTGCAAGCGCAGTGAGCTGGACACCTACTCAGTGTAGTGCTGTGTGCTTCTGCCAAGGGGAACGTAAGAGGCAGGAGATATAGTGGCACCTCAGGTAGGCTATGCCAAGACTCAAACAGAAAATAAACAACAATTCCGCATCGTGGCAAATGACCTCTTTGAGCTGTTTCCTCATCTGCCACACAAAGATAGCCTTTCTCACATATGAATTCAGTTGGGATTAAATGAAATCACTTTCATAAAGTGCCTGACTCTACTCTGTAGATACTCAATAAATGGTAATTCTTATTCGTACACACACACAACAGAAGAGATGTCACAGGGCAGGCTAGGCCAAATGCCAAAATTGAGGATAAACAATAAGGGAGAAGGGGTTCAGGGGGGAGAAATGAAAGCAACTCCTGTGGGCTGGAAGGGCTGAAAAGACCGTCCAAAGAGGATGGAATCTGAACAGGCCCTGAAAGCTGCCACAGCAAGCTGGACACTAGGCTGGGCATTCATTCCTGCATTCAGTCTCTACATGGGTCCTAGAAAGTAGAGATAGCATGTCACCTTCCCCATGAGGCAAATAGGGTTCAGAGGAACAAGGTGCCTGGCCCAGGCTTTCCGACCATGTCTTTCCTTCCCACCAGACCTGGAGGGGTAGGACAGGGCCGAGGGGAAAGGTGTGCCTCATGGGTGCTCAGCTAAATGAACTACAAGCAGTATGACCAACCCAGGCCCTGTAAGTGCCCTGGCACTTCTGAAGACAATGTCCTACCTGAAGGCTTCCTCCTAGTCCTCAGCTGACCTCCCCTCCCACTGTCCTGCAGTCAGCTCTTCTCCCACAGAGAAAAAGGTCACCTCTTTCTTTTTAGAAAGGTCCCATCTGGGCTTCTAGAGACAGTTTCAAGGTGACCTTTAAGTTGTTCCTCTCTCCTTTTGAGAAGTGAGAGGGAAGAGGTCTAGTCTTATTTTTACAGGAAACCAGTTGCTGGCTCTGATAGCCACACATGTGAAGTGGGCAATAATGATCCCCATTCTCCCCCAATCACAGACTTGTTCTAGGAGGAAATGTCAGGATACACCTTGCAAAGATCAAAACAAGCTCTAAGATGTTTGTTTGCCTCTGGTCAGGAAACAAGATGAATACCTGCTTTATGGGCTCCCAGGCCTCTGCCAGGAGTTCCAGGTCAGGGATATGGACAAACAAACTCCGTGGGTGCCAGTGGTGAGCTGGGTTACAGTGAGGCTCTCCCCTGGAACAAGTACTGGACTGGGAGCCAGGTGAAGTGAGAACAAAGCAGAATTCATGCAGGGTCCAAATCACAATGTGTGGTGGGGGAGGGGAACTGACCTAGCCTTAGGCTTGGGGTCACTCTCACAGTCCTCCTGGTAGTCTAAACTCTGTCATGCCACTAACCCCTCCACACCAAGGAAACGGCAAGACTGTCAAAAGGCCCAGAGAAGGGAAGTGACTTGCCTACTCACCCACTGAATCAGTTACAGGAGAAGCCAGAAGCATCTACGCTAAAACTTCAGCTCCAACCCCACCCTCCCACACCCACTTCTGCCAGGGTCTACCTAAGGCTCTGCTCAATGATTAGGATAGGAATGAGAACTGCACACAGCCTTTTCTACTCTTAAAGGAGGGGTACCTTGCAAGGGAAGCAGCTGCCACAGTTGACAGAATGAGGGCTCCAACAGAGCTCCTACCCACACTGGGGCACTGAGAGAATAGGCAAGACCCTAAAATGAACTCCTAAGTTCTTGGGGATCTGACGGTGCAGAGGGAGCACGGCCTCAGCCCCCAACCCTATCTCCTAAGTCAACTGGTGCTACCTCTCCTGCTGAACCAGGACCAGCTCTGGAGGTAGCTTAAGTGAAAGGAAAAACAAAGTCAGGATAACATATCCCAAGCCCTGAAACCTTAAGGAAAGATGCCCCATGGCAGCCTAAGATTGAGGGATATGTAATCCTCCAGCCTCAGAGGAGGACTGTGGGAGGATGAGGAAGGAGGCTGCATTGCCTTAGGTGGTTAAAATACCAACAGGGGCAGTTGCCATTATTCACTGAGTGCTTCCTGTGGGTACCAAGACAACTTCATGTGCATTAATTTATGTCATCAGCACATCAGCAGCACTATGGCTAGACACATCGTTTCCCCTTTTTATACATGAGGAAACTGAGGCACAGAGAGGGCAAGTGGAAAAGCGGTAGAACCCTTATCTAATTCTACACTGTAAAGGTGAAGAAAAAGTAGGCTTTCACTTTTGCCACTTGAATAGGGATTTTTGAGATCCAGTCACCTTTCTCTCTATTTTCTTCCCCAGAATGGCCAGATGCTTGGACTCCTCTGTTGTCAAATGGAAAAAAAAAAAAAAAAGGCCCTGGCTGGCAGCACAGTGGATAAGGCGCCAGCCTGCTAACCCAAAGGTCGCAGGTTCGATTCCCCAGCCACGGCACATAACCAGGTTGCAAACAAGGACTCCAGTCACGTCTTTGGCTGGAGGCAGGTTAAACGCAACCATACATTGATGTCTGTCTCCCTCTCTGCCTCTCTCCCTTCCCCTCCTTCTAAAAATAATGAAATAAAATCTTTAAAAAAAAAAAAAAAAAAAAAAAAAGCTCTTCTAAGCCAGAAATACAGACTTCTGGAACTGTGATGGTCTTCAAGATCATATCCAATCTCCTCATTTTACGATGGGAAAACTGATGCCTCAAGGCTGAGTAACTTGCCAGGGTTACCCAAGTCAGGGAAATGGCAAAAATGGCAGACCCAAAAGGGGCCACAAAGATCAACTAATAGGTGGAGATGGGTGACAGGGCTGAGGTCACAGAGAAAGGTAGGATGACATGCCAAGTTTTCTGACTTCTAGACTAATACCCTTGCCACAGTACCATCTCTCTTCTCCTGCTGCCCAGGGTCCCTGGCACAGGTTCTGGTGGGGACAAGGCAGACCAAACCTGACTCCATTAGAACTAGAGATATAAGGCCTGCAGAGACCAACTCCTGCCTGCCCAGAATATGATCTTTGTAGTCCTGATATCATCCTACAGAAGTCACTGATACCTACAATGTATGTATCAGCCCCCAATGCTCTAACACAATGCCAGGTATGCTTGGGAGGTGAGGGAGTTGGACAGAAGAGGGCAGCTTCTAGACCACACTTGTAAGGTCTCTTCCTGGTCTCCCACAGCAAATGATACATCATCGTTACTTCAGTTTCTTACAACAAATTAAACCACAGGTTTTATGACTCAACTGATATGTTTAAATTTAGATTCTTGCCAGTTTCACAGGTGGGCAAGACCTGCAGAAAAAGGTCTGAGCCTGTTCAAGGTCATGTTATTTGTTAAGAATCAGTACCCATGGCTCCCCAGGCCCAGTCCTTGACTTTTTCCAGAAAATTGCCTACCCTCAGGGTATCGATGCCAGTGACTCAGGTCTGTGCATAGGCCAGGCCCTCCTTCTGTTACAACGCCCAAGACCGCCACCAGGAAGCCAGCTTCTGGATGTGTCAAAACGGACTGTCCTCCTGCAGCATGTCCCAGAGCCTGCTTCACACCAACCTGGCGTTGCCACTCTGCTCCTGCATGTCCTTGGGAAAGCTGCAAGGCTTTCTGCCAAGAATCACAAACTCCCCAAACCCAAACTATTAGAGTTCCAGGCCCTCAATGTTTCTACAGCTAGCTGAAGCTAAAAATGCAAAGGCAGCTTTTAAAGCTGCCACCCCCCTCCTTCCAGGGACTTCTGGACCACGCAGGCTCGGGTGAGCTCCCATCAGTCACCTAGCAGGACAGAGTACGCAGGCCTAGCTTGGACACCAGCCCTGTGGAAGGGAACAACTTTCATGTTTCCTCCTCCCAAAAAGAACATTTCAATGTTTCTTCAGACCCGAACATCCCGAGCACCTCCACCTGTCCCTCTCCCATTTGGTTGAGTGGCAGGCCAACACGACTAGCCCGTCCAGACACCACCCTGAGACACAGCCAGGTTCCAACTGGCAGGTGAGCTGGGGCCAGACCAAGCATCAATAGCCTTCATTCACCCTACACACCCAAAACAGATTTCAGAAATTCCAGGGCCTCCTGTACCATAAACTGTTTAAAGAATGGCATTCTGAGCTGGAAACTGACTCAAGAACTCCTGACTAGCCTGGACAGGCAAAGGTGATAGACAATCTTCCAGAGGTAAACGAAGGTGAAAATATTCTACCACACTTCCAGGTCTCCAGCACACTGATCCCCCATTATAACCAAACTCCTTAGGCCAAGTAGAAACGTACTCCATCCTGGAACACCCTCCCATGAAGCGTGTAATTACACTGGTTGCTCTTCACAGAGCAGACTGGGCCACTTGCTGGTGGAAGACACTCCTTCCTACCTTACACACAGCTGGATGCCTGGCTCCTCTCAGGGTCTGGCCCGGCCACAGGAGACTTGCCAAGTCTGGTAGCCTCGCTGAAAGTACCTTAGTATCAGATGCAGCCCATGCTCTAATTCTGCTCTTTCCCATGCACGATGCTGGCTCCAATCTTGGGAGTCCTCAAACCACAGAGACCACAGAGCCCAAGCCTGAGAAGGACTAAGATGGCAGGATGGAAGCTGCCTACCTTACAGGAGAGTCCAGACCCTCATTCTTGCCTCAAGTGGTAAGGATGGGGCAACAACGCAGCAAAGTAAACCGGACTTACCTATCTTCATGAGGCAGGCCAGCAGGATCCAGAGGGAGATCTCGAAGGGTGTTCGTACATGATCGTAGTCGGTGCCCAGGACTGGAAAGGGCTTTCGAGCCTTCAAGCCGTGTTCAGTGACAGAACGGTTAACAGGGTGGCTCTCAGGGGTGAGCTCTGGTGGGGCGGTGGTGACGTCCCCAATGGAGCGTTCCCGCGGTGGCTCTGAGCCTCGGATGGTGCTGGCAGTAGGGCTGGGCTGGAGGCCATGGCTCCTGAGAACAGGTAGTAGCCCCACCAGGGCTACTACCACGAGCAACGAGGGGAAGATTCGAGGCGGAGAGAGGCCACAGATGCCAGACCACAGAAGCATCCTGCCCCTCCCTCAGCCCAGTCGGCCTTGACCCTTAGCAAAGTGAGAGTCAGGCCTGGGACATAGGCAGCAAGGGGTCAGCAGGCAGAAAGAAAGGCTGGGGGAGTCTCTAAGAAAAGTTCATGTTTTAGAGAAGTCCCTCCGTGGAAGCCGTCCTCCGCGGGTGGAGGGAAGCTGGGTTCTCAAGCGAGAACGCCAAACTGGGCAAGAGCGACAAGGACCTAGGAAGGACCACAGGAGGCGACCAAAAGGTCTGGAAGTCCAGGCCAGCGCAAAGGGGTGGGGAATAGCCTGCACCCCAGGGCAGAGAAAGGGGCAGGATAGGTGGCAGAGGAAAAGGAAGAGGGAAGGCTGGGACCGGTGGCTGAGGAAGCGGACTGAGGTGCGGACCCGACTAAGGGAAGCAGGGAGCCTGAGCTCAACGAAAGGAACAGAAGGGGCTGAGACCCAGACCAGGAAACCGAGAGAGGGGCTGGGAGCTCAGGCTGCGAGGAGGGAGTGAAGCCAGGAAGCAGCCGGGAGCCTCCCCACCCAGGAAGCAGCTGGGAGCTTCCCCACCCAGAGAAGCGTCAGGGTTGCAGGCGCTCCGCGGTGAGATTCCGGGGAGAGAGAGGGGGCAGGAAGGTGGAGGCAGGCGGCCCGGCGGTGGAACGCTTCGGAAAGGGCTGGGGGCGGCTTGCGGCGGGCCAGCAGCAACACCGCCCTCCCTGCGGCCCGGCGCGACGCGACACGGCGCGGCGCTCCGCCCGGCCCAGCTTCAGCTTCTCCGTTCCAGCTCCACCTCCCGTTCACCTGCTGGGTTCAGCCCCAGCGGCCGCGGACTGCTGCCTGGCCGAGCCGGCACTGCTATTTATAGGTACCAACGAGCATCCAGCGTAAGCAGGCTAGAGGGGCCTGTCAGCACAGCGCTGCGCAGCGACCCCTTGCCTCCGACGGAAAGAAGTATTCCGTAAGAAGAGGCCGATGGCACCAAAAAGTCCTGAATCTACAGAGATTCTATCCAACAAGGAAGGGTAAAATGCCTTACTGATTACAAAGCGCTTTCACATCCACACTGCAGGTTCATAAGGCCTCCCAATAGTTTTGTGAAGGATCTATTATTATCTTATGAATTTATTTACCAAGTGACCTTGAGAGTTACTTAACCTCCCTGTTCCACATTTTTTCATCTGTAAAGTGGAAATGGTAATAGTACCTATCAGAGGGGTACTGGGATGACTAAATGAGATAATCTGTGTAAAGTGTTTAAAATGAAGCCTGACACATAGAACTACTATTATTGTTTCAGTTTTGCACATGAGGAAATGGGTGAAGAGAGTTCCTTAGCTAATATGTAAATAGCTGCATTGCTTTGCCAAGGCTGTTTTAACCAAGTACTACAAACTGGGCGGCTTAAACACACATAGAGAGAGAGAGAGAGAGAGAGAGAGAGAGAGAGAGAGAGAGAGAGAGAGAGAGAGAGAGAGATCTTGCTGGTGTAGCTTAGTGGATTGATTACTACCCTGTGAACCAGAGGGTCACCAGGTTAGTTCCCAGTCAGGGCACATGCCTGGGTTGCAGGCCAGGTCCCAGCTGGGGGCCTATAAAAGGCAACCACACATTGGTATTTCTCTCCCTCTTTTTCTAAAAATAAATAAAAAAAATATTTTTAAAATATAATACATGGCCCTGGCTGGTGTGGCTCAGTGGATTGTGCACTGGCCTGTGAACCCAAATGTTGCTGGTTTAATTCCCAGTCAGGGTACGTACCAGGTTGCAAGCCAGGTGAAAGGCAACCATATATGATGTTTCTCTCCTTTTCTTCCTCCCCCCTCTTCCCCTCTCTCTAAAAATAATGAATAAAGTCTTAAAATAAAATAATAAAAATATAATACAAGACTAAAAAGCTAGAAGTGGTAAACAGAAATTTGTTGTCTCATATTCTGGAGGCTAGAGATCTGAAATCAAGGTATTGGCAGAGTTGGTGTTTAGCTGACAACCTTTGGTATTCCTTGACTGTGGCAACATAACCCCTATCTCCATGTGACGATCTCCCTGTGTATCTGTCTCTGGGTCCAAATTTCCCCTTTTTATAAGGTCACCAGTCAGACTGGATTAGGGGCCTATTCTAATGAACTCATCTTAATTTGATCATCTTCAATAACGCCACTTCCAAAAAGGCCATGTTCACAGGTACTAGGGGTTTGAACTTCAACATTTTTTGGAAGACACAATTCAACCCACCGTGGTAGTGGAACTGAGATTTGAATGTATAGTGTTGGTTGGAATTGGTAGGATTAAAGAGGTCATAGCTGTACACTGGAATCATTGGAAAGTTTGTAAAAACTACTGTTCCTTGGGACTCACCTTCAGAGATTTGGAGCCATTTGCTCCAGGAAAGTGCCCAAACATGATGGGTATTTTTTCAAAAGCTCCCTCAGATGATTTGTACAATTAGGACTGAGAACTACTGAAATTACTGAAATGCAATCCCTATTTTGCAGGAGAGTAAATCAAGGTCAAGAAAGTCCGGGTGACTAGCAAAATCATTTAAAAGGATTTCAGTTCAGTTTAGCAAATATTTACTGGGCCTCTTGACAAGGTTTTGGGCTGGGCTCTGGCAATACAAAAATAAGACATGGGGAGGAGGGAAGTGGAAGTGATCGGGAAGGGGCACAAAGTGAGCACTATGAGGGCTTCTAAGGTGTTGATAATATTCTATTTCTTTACTGAGTGGTGGAAACAAAGGTTATACAGATGTAGATTTGTGATAACTTATCAAACACTCATGATTTGTGTACTTTTTAAAAAATGTACTTTAAAAAAAGGGGGGATAGGGGAGTAAAAAGGGGATGGATGTAATACAACAACAATAAAATTAAAAAAAAAAAGATTTTACTATTTTTAGAGAGAGGGGAAGAGAGAGAGGCAGAGAGGGGGAGAAGCATCAATGTATGATTGCCTTTCACCTGTCTCCAGCTATGGACCTGGCTGGAGACCTAGTTATGTGCCCTGGGTGGGAATCAAACCAGTAACCTTTGGGTTCACAGGCTGGCACCTTATCTACTGTGCCACAAGCCAGGGCCTGATTTGTGTACTTTTTAAAGATATGCTATCCTTTCATGAAAAAGGTATATTAACATAATAGAGTGATGTGGTAGTGACCAAAGTCGCTGACATTAACCTGAATTGTCTGTATCTCACATTCTCCTGGGATAGGTCCAGTCACTTGAGAGATTACAGAAGAACCTGGAGGAGCCTTCAGGGAAGGCCAAGAGCCTTGCATCACCTGGGAGAAGGTGAAAGAAGAATATCAGCTATACTGGAAGTAACCAAAGACAGAAACAGCATTTAGGGCAAGGATCAGAATAATGCAATAATGCCTCACAATGGTTCAGTCCTTTATAGTTTAATCAATGATTTATCAATGATCTAAGTCCTGATGCATAGTAAGGGCTCATTTTAATTTTATAGGTGAAAAAAACAGAACTCAGACATGAAGCCATTTGACCAAGGTCACACAGCTATTGGGTAGCAGATCCAAAATTTAAGTCAGCTTTCTAATGTCTGAATAAGAAGTCTCAAAACACCACAGGTTCAGCGTTGAAAAAAGAGGAGTGGGAAGGTGTGAAGCTGGCAGAGGGACTTTCCTCAGTGACATGGGGCCAGAAGCCTGAGACTGCTAGTCCTGTCCAGTGTGAAGGCAATGCTCGATGTTGTGCTCCCCTGCTTTCTATCATCTGACTCTCCCTCATTTCATCCTCAGAGACTCCCTGTGGGTAGCATATCTCACAAGGGCCAGCCCTGAGATCCTCCATAGCCTGGAGAACATTGTAACATCATGACAGAACCAAAAAAGAGCCATTAAGAGAAACAATCTGGCACAACCCATGGCCAAGATTCAGCTCAGACCAGGCAATATAGCATAAAAGTTAAGAACAGGTACTGCCTGATGTGAATAGCCATTTTGTCTAGGTTAAAATCCAAGCACCACCACCCTCTAGTTGTAACACCTTAGATGAATCAACCAAGACCCCTATTCCACAGTTTCTCCCTCCATAATGTGGGGAGCATGCCAATCTTATGGGGCTGCTATGAGGATATTAGCCAATGCACTTAGAGCAGCACCCAGCAAGTACCACATATTTACCACATATATTAACTCATGAATGTAGTATATGTCAACCTCTATCAATGACAGAAAACCTCTGTCATGAGTGTAATGTATTATTTTAACACTTCTAATACCAGTGTCTTCACCTCATACTCCCTTCCAGTTACTGCCAAAAGCTTGAGAGAATTGTACATAATGTATGCATCATTTCTCTCTTCCTAGTCTCTCAAATATGGTCCAATTAGGTTTTCACCCCCATATACTGTACCTAATTTGCTCTTGTCAATGTCACTTATGACCTTTGTAGTAGAGGAAAAGTCTCTTCCTTCACCTACCTTAGTTCTCCCATCTGGGACCCTGTCAATTCGACTGGTCAAAGATAGATCAACAAGAGAAAAAGAGGCCCTGGCTGGTATGGCTCAGTAGACTGAGTTGTGGCTGGTGAACCAGAAGATTCCAGTAGATTCCCAGTGAGGGCATATACCTGGGTTTTGGACCAGGTCTGCAGTTGGGGGCATGTGAGAGGCAACCTATTAATGTATCTCTCCCACATGGGTGTTTCTCTCTCTCTCTCCATCCATCCTTTCTCTAAAACTAAAAATAAAATCTTTTTATAAGAGAGAAAAACAGGTTCAGAAATCCAGTCATGATGGCGGTATAGGCAGACATGGCTCATTTTCACACAACCACATCAAAATTATAAGAAAGTATGGAATAACCATCAGCCAGAACCATCAAAAATAGAGTTGAATGGAAGTCTGACAACTATAGAATTAAAGAAACCACATCCATCCAGACGTGAAGGAGGGGCACAAATGCTGAACAGGCTGGTTTCTCACCCATGTGTGGTGGATAAAAATTTGGGAAGGATATCTCAGAAGCCAGAAGTCCCAGCCCTACACCAGTCCTCTGAGCCCCAGGTTCCAGTGACAGAAGGATAAGAACGCACAACTTCTGGCTACAAAAACAGCAGGGATTGAGTTGGTAGAAGAAACTGCTGGAGCCCCAAGCAATTCATCTTAAAGGACCCCTACACCGACTAACCTACTCAGATTCACTCCCACTCTGAGCTCCGGCACTGACATAGCAGCCTGAAAGTCATCAGTGGCATACAGGAAGAAACTGAAGTGTCTGGCATCAAGGTAAGCAGAGGCTATTGTCTCTTTTCTAAACTCTCCCCACACAGAGCTGGCAAACTGGTGCCATATCTGGGACTCCATCACCCTGACTAACACAGTTTGACCCACCTTAGAGATCCCCAGAGTCTCTGTCCCACCCAACTTACAGGCCCACCAAAGGTGCTTTTCTGTACGAATGACTGGTCTTGGCTCTTGCTTCACAACTTCCTAAATCCTTTCAAACAAACAACAACTGGCCTTAGTGAACTCCAGGGCCGGCACTACCAATAGAAGCCTAACATTCATAGCTTGGCTTCTCCTGGGAATCTTCAAGCCCAGCACAAGTAGCAACCATCTCAGATTGCTTTATAGCTCAGGCAGGGTGGCTCTAGGCAAAACACAGGTGGGGACAGACTTTGGCCTGCACCACCTGGGAGACCCCAGGGCCAGCACAACCAGTGAAGAACTATGGGCCACGTCAGAGCTCCACTGCCCTGCCCCTGCACAGCTGATCCTCCGAGGAGGGCAGAGATTGGTGGTCAGTGGTCACAGCCAGTCCTTGCAGCTGACTGGCCTGGGTAAGTCCCTCCCATTGATCTGCCAACAGCAACCAAGGCTCAACTACAAGAGGACAGTGTACTCATCACACACAAAGGGCAAACCTTGAGTACCCACCTTAGGGGTTAAGGGAGGCTGTGCCACTGGATCCTACAGGACACCTACTACAAAAGGCCATAGTACCAAGATGTGGAGTCAAAACAACTCTCCCTAATACACAGAAACAAACACAGGGGGACTGCCAGATTAAGGAAGCAAAGAAATATGGCCCCAATGAAAGAACAGAACAGAATCCCAGAAACGGAGACAGCCAACCTATCAAATGCAGAGCTCAAAACACTGGTGATCAGGATGCTGAAAGAAATGATTGAGCATGGCCACAAAAGAAAGCAAGAAGTGAAATAAAGAAAAATATACGCGGAACCAATCAACAGTGATGGGGAAGACGCTGGGATTCAAATCAATGATGTAGAACAAAAGGAAGAAATACGCATTCACCTGGAACCAAAAGAAGAAACAAGAATTGAAAAAAATGAGAAGATTAGGAACCTCTGGGACAAGTTTATTTTTTATTATTTTTCGTTTTTTAAAGATTTTACTCATTATTTTCAGAGAGAGGGGAAAGGAGGGAGGAAGAAAGGGAGAGAAGCATCAATGTATGGTTGCCTTTCACCTGCCTCCAGCTACGGACCTGGCTGGAGATCTGGCTTGCAACCTGCTTATGTGCCCTGGCTGGGAATCGAACCAGCGACCTTTCGGTTTGCAGGCCAGCGCCAATTCACTGAGCCACCAGCCAGGGCCTGGGACAAGTTTAAACATAGCAACATCTGAATCATAGGGTGCCAGAACAAGAAGAGAGAGATCAAGAAACTGAAAACTTATCTGAAAAAAATAATGAAAGAAAACTTACCTAATTTGGCAAAGGAAATAGACATACAAGTCCAGGAAGCACAGACATGCCAGGGTGCCAAACAAATTGGACCCAAAGAGGACCACACCAATACACATCATAATTAAAATGCTTAAAGTTAAAGATAAATAGAGAACCTTAAAAGCAGCAGGAGAAAAGATAAGTTATCTACAAAGGAATTTCCATAGGATTATCAGCTGATTTCTCAAAAGAAACCTTTCAGGCAAGAAGGGACTGGCAAGAAGTATTCAAAGTATTAAAAAAACAAGGACCTATAACCAAGGCTACTCTCTCCAGCAAAGCTATCATTTAGAATGGAAGGGCAGATAAAGTGCTTCCCAGACCAGGTAAAGCTAAAGGAGTTCAACATCACCAAGCCATTATTACATGAAATGTTAAAGGGGCTTATTTAAGAAAAAGAAGAAAATCAAAACCATGAACACAAAATGACAAGAATTTCACAACTACCAACAACATAATCTAAAACTATAAAAACAAAAACAAGCTAAGCAAACAATCAGAACAGGAACAGAATCATAAGTATGGGGATCATTTGGAGGGTTATCATCTGAGAGGGGGAAGGGAGAGAAAGGGGAAATGGTGAGGGAATCAAGAAGCATAACTGGTAGGAAGAAAACAGATAAGGGATGTTAAGAATAGTATAGGATACTTACCTGGCAGGGGAGATATCATGATCACAAAGGTGGTTTTCCCAGGGCGAGGCTTATCCGTTGCACTCCGGATGTGCTGACCTCTGCAATTTCCCCAAATGTGGAAAACTCAACTGCATAATTTATGGTAGTGGGGAACTGCATTTGCTCTTTCACCTGTTTAAAAAAAAAAAAAAAAAAAAAAAAAGAATAGTATAGGAAAAGGTGAAGCTAAAGAACTTAAGTGCACTACCAATGGACCTGAACTAAGTGGGTGGGATTGCTGGAGGAAAGGTGGGTACTGAGCAGAGAGGAGCCAAGGGGAAAGGAATTGGGACAACTGTAACAGCATAATCAATAAAATATACATACTTTAAAAAAAGAAAAGGAAAATAAGTTCATAAACATATACATCACGTACTGAGAAGAGTGACTCAAAGATTTAGTTAGAACTTGGGCTTAAATAGCATCTCAGCAAAGGAACAATAAATTTTTGGAGAAATGACAAGACAAAGGAAAAGGACCTGTATCTAGGAGTGGCGAACAGTGGGAAGGCAAATATATGTGAAACTCTGTAGGAAAAGGCTCATTGGTAAAGTTTGTTCTATAGATTCCTCTGGTACTGTCTCCAGGTTAACAAGGGTCTCTTGCGGTTAACCTGTGTTTCCTGGTAGAGAGGAGAGGAGGGACACCTATTAATTTTTATCCTGCTTTTATGCAAACAAGGGTAGGACAAAAAGTTCTCAGATCTGCTTCTCAACTGCCTTCAGCCCGAAGTAATCCTTATGCAAAAGTGGCATGTTTTGGGGTGGCATATTCTGCCCCCTACACCTTCATGATGGTCAAATGGTCACTTCTTAGTCCCTATCTGTGTTTACTTATTAGCAGTCTTTTTTTTTTTTTTTTAAGATTTTATTTATTATTTCCAGAGAGAGAGGAAGGGAGAGAGGCTGAGAGGGAGAGAGAAATCCATGTATGGTTGCCTTTCACCTGCCTTCAGCTACTGACCTGGCTGGAGACCTGGCTTGCAACCTGGTTGTGTTGCCCTGGCTGGGAATCGAACCAGCGACCTTTGGGTTCGCGGGCCAGCCGGCGCCTTATTTATTGTGCCACCAGCCAGGGCCCTTATTAGCAGTCTTAACACATTTGATCACTTTCTCCTTCTTGAAACACTTTCCTCAGCCAATCAGACCCTGCTCTCTCCTGTTTGTTTGTTTCCTCCTCCTTCACTGGCCATTCCTGCTCAGCTTCCTGCTGCTGAATCCTCCCCCTTCTCCTCTTTCTACCCCTTAGTGACAACCTCTGAATGTTAGGACCCTGGGTTGGCTTCTCACCTTTTCATATTCTATATCTATATTCGTTTCTCTAATGATCTCATCCTTTCTTGTGGTTTCAAATAACATATTTATGCAGACATCTATATGCTTTAAACTTCAGACTGCCACATCCAGCTGATCACTCCACGTGTCCACCTGTTTATCCAACAGAAACTTTAGATTCCACATGTCCAAAATGGAATTCCAGGCCTTCCCACTCCCCCCTCAAACCTGCTTTCCCACTGTCTTCCCAGTCCAGGACAGTCACTTTGTCTTCTATTTACTCAGGTCAAAAGTCTGAGTCATCTTTGACTTCCTTCCTTCCTTTTTTGTATATTTCAGGTGTATAACATTAGAATTTGACATCTGTACACACTGCAATGTGATCACCCCAAAAAGTCTAGTTACCATCCATCACTGTACAGTAACTCCTTTTCCTAACCCAGCCCTCTTCTCCTACGGTAATCTCCACTTGTTCCCTCCATGCATTTGTTTTTGTTTTATTTTTTTTGTTTGCTTATTGTTTGTCTTAGGTTCCAAATATGAGTGAGATAATATAGTACTTGTCTTTCTCTTTCTGACTTGTTTCACTTAGCACTATACCCTCAAGTTCTATCCATGTTGTCACAGATGAAGAGATTTCACTCTTTTTATGGCTAAGTAGTAGTTCACTGCATATAGGTACCACATCTTCTTTATCCATTTATTTATTGATGGACACTTATATTGTTTCCATATCTTAACTGTTGTAAATAACACTGCAATGAACATAGAGGTACATATATTTTAGAATTAGTATTTTTGTATTCTTCAGATAAATTCCCAGAAGTGGATCATACAGTAATTCCATTCTTAATTTGTTGAGTCATCTTCATACTGTTTTTCATAGTAGCTGCACTAATTTATAATTCTACTAATAATGTACAAGGGTTCCTTTTTCTCCACATTCCCTCCAATACTTGTTGCATTTTTAGAAATAATTAGTGATGTTGAACATCTTTTTATATGCCTGTTGGCCATCTGTATGTCTTCTTTGGAAAAATGTCTACTCAGATGCTCTGCCCATTTTAAAATCAGGTTGCTATTTTTGTTGTTTTATTTTTTTAAGTTATTGAGTTGCATGAATTCTTTATGTATTTCATATATTAACCCCTTATTAGATGCATAATTGGCAAATATCTTCTCCCATTCAGTAGGTTGCCATTTTGTTCTGATGAACAAAGCTTTTTAGCCTGATACAGTCCCACTTGTTTCCCTTGCCTTTGAATGACTTCTTTCTTTTTTTCATGTCAGTCCTCAGCAAATGCTGGCAATTCAATCTTTGAAACAGATCCAGAATCAAACCACTTCTTACCACCCCCACTGCTATCACTCTGGTCCAAGCCACCACCATCTCTCGTCCAGGTTATTTCAATATCCTCTAAGCAGCCTCACATCAACAGAGTAGCCAGAGGCCTCTCTCAACGCCTAAGTCAAATGCTGTCACCTCTGCTCAGATCCCTCCAGGGTCCTTATTACAACTTATAAGACCCCACCCAATCTAACCCCCACATTGCCCTGGCCTCATCTCTGATTCTTTTCCTATTACTCCCTCTGCTTTAGCCACCCTGGCTTCCTTGCTATTTATTTTTCAAATAGTTGGGGTTTAGTGCTTCTTCAGAGCCTTTGACCTTGGTGTTCCCCCTGACTAGAATGCAGTTACCCTTAAGATATCTGCATCGTTTCCTCCTTCACTTCCTTAGGGTTTTTGCTTAGATGTCATCTCTGGGTGAGGCCTTCCTGACCCTCAAGCCCTTCTGTCAAATGTGATACCCCTACTCCACTTTTCCTTCTTTATTTTGCTCATGGCTCTTTCACTGCCTGATATACTACATATTTTTATGGCTCTGTCTTACTTTCACTAGAATGTAAGTCCCACAATGGCAGGTACTCAAGGCAAAGAGCACAACGGTTGGTAGTACATGCTTGGAGCCAGGCTGCCTGGATTTGAACGCTGTCTCTACCTAGCCATGTGACCCTAGGCAAGGTACGGAACTTCACTGCACCTCAATGTCTTCATCTGTAAGATGAAGGTAATAATAGAACCTATGCCACAAAGTTACTATGAGGATTAAATAAGTTAATGCTTATAAAGAGCTTAAATTACACCTATTATCAAGTAAATGCTTTATGTGCTTGCTGTTAATATTATGACAGAGTGCTTTGCTCATAGTAAGTCCTATACAATTGTTAGCTTTTATTGTTCTATATCCTAAACATGTATCTGCTGTATCCTCAGGACTAAGAGTAGCACTTGGCACATAATAAGTCATTCAAGGATGATCTTAGGATATATAGATATAGATATAGATATAATCTAATTTCTAGAGTTGAATGAATTAGGATATATATAATATTTTGAGGGTCTTTTAAATTTACATGAATGCCATCATATCATATATATCCTTCTTCATCTTTTTCACCCAATATTATATTTTTTACATCTAGTCATGTTGGTACATACAGATCTCATGTTTTCCTCTTAACTGTTCTATAGTAAATATTCCATCATATTAATAAACCTCAACTTTAAAATCTCTTTTCCAACCTGGCTGGTGTGGCTCAGTGGATTGAATGCAGGCCTGGGAACAAAAGATTGCTAGTTCAATTCCCCGTCAGAGCACATGCCCAGGTTGTGGGCCAGGTCCTGAGTTGGGGGCATGCAAGAGGTAACCAGCTGATGTTTCCCTCACACATCAATGTTGTTCTGCCTCTATTTCTCCCTTTTCCTTTCTCTGACAATAAGTAAATAAAATCTTTAAAATAAATAAATAAATAACCTGACTGTATGGCTCAGTGTATTGAGCACCAGCCTGTGAACCCAAGTGTCACTGGTTTAATTCCCACTTAAGGCACACACCCAGGTTGCAAGCCAGGTCTCCAGCCAGGTCACCAGCCAGGTCCCCAGCTGGAGGCAAGTAAAAGGCAACTATACTTTGATGTTTCGCTATCTTTCTTCCTCCATCCCTGCCCTTCTCCTCTCTAAAACTAATAAGTAAAATCTTTTAAAAAATGCAATCATTAAAAAAAAAAAAAAAGAAAGAAAATAAATAAATAAATATAACCTCTTTCCCTAATGATAGACATTTGAATCATTTCAAGTTTTATGTCATCGTAAACCATGCTGTATCAAATGCTCTAATACATATCTCTTGGTGCACCTATGCAAGAATTTCTCTCTATACTTGAAAATGGAATTTCTAAATTGTAGGGTTTGTGCATTCTCTGCTTTCCTAGACTAAATTGTTTTCCCTAAGTACTTGTTGCCCTTCTACCTGCAAGTATAAGGAAGCCATTTTTTCCATAACTCCTTTAACGCTTGTTTGAGTCAGACTTTTTATTCTTTGATAATTTCACGAGTAGAAAATAGTATCTCATCATTTTTTTAAAAGAAACTTTTTACTTTGGAATCTCTTCAGATCTACAGAACGGTTACAGTAGTCAAGAGAGTTCCCATATACCCCTCACTCAATTTCTCCTAATGTTAACAGTTTACATTACCATGGTAAATTTGTGAAAAATAAGAAGCCAAAATTGACTTATTACTGTTAATTTAACTCCAGACTTTATACAGATTTCACTAATTTCATTTTTCCTGGATACTATATCGCACTTAGTCCTCATGTCTCCTTAGTTACCTCTGGTCTGGGACAGCTTCTGTCTTTCCTTGTTCTTGTGACCTTGATAATCTTGAGGAGCATTAGTCAGGCATTTTGAAAACTGTCCCCCACTTTGAGCTTATTTGATGTTTTCCTCATGACTCAACTGGAGGGATGGGTTTAGGGGAAGAACAGCACAGAGGTGAAGTGGCCTTCTCATCACATTCCATCGGGGGGCACATGCTACCCTCATGACTTATTATTGGTGATGTCATTACCCTCCAACACTTGGTTAATGCCGTGTTTCCAGGTTTCCCCACAGAGGAAAAAGTTACTATCTTTCCTCTTTCCCTACTCTGGTCTTTGGAAGTGGTATCTAATCACTTTAGTTTGCATTTCCCTGCTGTTAAGAGTTCCTCTTATGAGAATAGACTGTGTCTTTTGCTTAAGTTTCAGCTTGTTTGCTTGTCTTTAGTTCTCACTGATTTCTAGTTGTTATTTATATATAAATTACAATTACTTTCTCCCAGGGAGTCATTTAGTATTTTAATTTTGTTTATAATGACTTTTGCCATATACAAGTTTTAGTTTCAATTTAATCATACTTGTATATGATTCCTTTTATTTTTGGTGCTTTTTGAACCACTGTTGAGCTCCCAGCCATGAGTCAGCAATCCCCTAATAACCCGTGGTTCTAGTGACTATTTGAATTACTCCTTTACCTGAATACCTTTCCTCCTTTTCCCTTCTGGGCAAGCTTCTACTTATCTTTAATGCCATAAACTAAATGAAGCCCTCCCTCCCTAATTCCACAGGCATAATTAGGTGGTTGCTCTCTCCGTGGTACTCATACATATATTGACCCTACCTTTATTACAGCACATATCGCATGCTATTACTTTGCCCTTTGCTTAATTGTGTGCGCATCTTCTGTCCCACTAGATTGTTATTACTTGAGGAGAAGGACACCATGTAATTCATCTCTGTAACCATGCACTGGGCATGATGCTGTCGATGTCGATTGGATAAACGGATGAGGCTATAGTCTACATCAGCAGTCTTCAGACTTTTTGCTCTTGTGCCCCCTTTAAGATTTTTTAAAACTCTGCACCTTCTCTGTATTTCTGAAGATTTCAGCAGGAGACAAATGGCACACTCAAGACAATTCAAGAAGGTTACATATACAAAAGGGCTAATTTAGAAGATGTGGTCAAGGTGTAGGAAAATTACAAGGATCATGCAGAAAGCAGGGATGGGCAGCAGCCAGGTTGTTACCACACAATTACTCTGTCCAGGGACAGAGCCAGACTAACTAGAGTTGGGAATCAGGGGAATAAAGACGCGTATCTCACTTTCTTCCCTCCCTCCGGCTCTGCCACGGCTCCCCATTGGCCAAACCCAAGCCAAGGCCAGAAGACACATCCAAGTCAGCCAATTAGTAAAGAGTCAAGAAGAAGAAAGGAGGAGACTGGATCTACAGGTCCACATGCAGAATATTGGACATATTTTAATTTTATTTTTATATTTTTTTAATTTAAAAAATATTTATTTAAAAAATTATGGTAAGTTCTGGGCCGGTGGCTCAGTAGATAGGCTCTGGCCTGTAAACCCAAAGGTCACTGGTTCGATATCCCGGTCAGGGAGGGCACATAACCAGGTTGCAAGCCGGGTCTCCAGCCAGGTGTATAGCTGGAGGCAGGTGAAGGGCAACCATACATTCATGTTTCTCTCCCTTTCTTCCTCCCTCCCTGCCCTTCTCTTTAAAAATAATGAATAAAATCTTAAAATAATAAAATAAAAATAAAAAAGTTAGTTATAGTAAAATACATATAGTATAAAATTTACTATTCTAACTATTTAAATGTATAGTCAAGTAGCATTAAGTACATTCATGATGTTGTTCAGCCTATGTGGCATATTTTTTTTTTTAAAGACTTTATTCATTATCTTTAGAGAGGGGGGAGGGTGGGAGAAAGAGAGGGAGAGAAACACTGATGTGTAAGAGAAACAGCAATCAGTTGCCTCTTGCACACCCCCAGCTGGAGACCTGGACCACACCCCAGGCATGTGCCCTGCCCGGGAATCTACCAGGACCTTTTGGTTCACAGGCTGGCACTCAATTCACTGAGCCACAACAGTGAAGGCCCTTATGTGGCATATTTTTTAATTTACAGATAAAATGTATGTCATTACAAAGGATATACTGCCTAGAATACAGTAAATACTAATATTTTAAATAAAGCTATTCCATCAGCTGAATGTGAGTATCATTGTGATCTGATATTCTCATTCATTTCAAGAAAATACTGGAACAAGATCTACTTTAATTTGAATGTATTTTGTTGCTTCTTCTTACATGTTACCTTAGGATGATATATTTTATTCTTGAAAGTTTGTTGTTGATTACCTAATTCATACTTCAACAGAAATATGTATATATATGTATGTAATTGAAATTTTAAAAACTTTGTATTTCAATTGACTCTAAAACTCTATCTTTAAAATGTCTTCTGGAGTGAAGTATCACCAGTATTATTATTATTATATTAGTAAACAATTGATCAAAGCAACATAACATATCTTTTGATACATAATTATTAAACAAAGAGTAAAATGATTGGAAATGCATCTCTTGCTAAAATAGATATTTTGCAATTAGTTTATATATTTATGGATAAAATGTGACTTACTGCTGGAATGAGACTGGATTTAGCATCAATTTTATATCTGTTTTTTTATTTTTATAACTGGAATCACTGAGAAACAAGGTTCACATAAATAAGTAGATGAGAATGGAGGAAGTTTTGTTACAATAAATAATGTCGATTATTTGAATTCCTTTTGAGTTACAAGCCATAAAATCACAAAGTGACCTATCATTATTTTTAATGACAACAAAATTAGAACCTTCTTCAAGTTTACTGAAAACAAAAAACTAGCAACTGCCAACTTGCAAAATGCTTTATTGTTCAGTCATTAGGGTCCTTCCCCTTTGGTTGGTGACCTGGAGGTTTTTACTGCGAGTAATGCTGCGGGTAAAAGCCTGAGTTGGGGAAGCTTTTGTAAAGTGTGAGAAGGGGAGGTGGGCAAGGAGAAGATGAACCTGGATTTCAGGGTGATCCTCCAAAGGTTGGGTCTTAGGAAAAAGCACATGTAAAGTTTGAAGATCTGGATATCGGTTAAAGAAGTTTGCAAATTGCCAAACTACAGAATGTACTGAGGGGTTGGTTGTCAAGTGGTGCTGGAGGCATTCAGAGTTTATACTCCAACTGTGTGGGGCCACGAAAGGATTCAAGGATGAGGGGCCCTGTGAGTTGCTTTTCAAGTCCTATAGGATTTTGACAAAAGAGATAGTAGAGGTCATTCCCGGGTAAGGAACCAAAGGGGAAGTTTGAGAAATAACACTTTGGTAGAAGCAGGGTGAAGGTATAGGCAAAGAGAGGGAGAAAAGGCTGGAAACGTAGAATCATAAACTGGCAAGGCTAAAATCTACTTTATAGATCACTTAATCCACCCTAAATCACCGTAATCCACTGCCACCATCACCAGCCACTCCACCAAAATCTACTCAGTGCTCAAATACATCTGGTCATGGAAAGCTCAATCTGTATAGAATACCTCTGTCCAATAGAAATATAATGTGAGGGAGCAAAAAGGGGATGGATGTAATACAACAACAATAAAATTTAAAAAAAATTAAAATGGAAAAAAAAAGAAAAAGAAATATAATGTGAGTTACACACATATAAATTTAATTTTTTTACAACTACAAAAATTAAAAAATAAGTGAATTTAATTTTTTGAATGAATTCTATTTATGCAAAATATCATCCTTTAGAAAAGTAATCAATATAAAAACTGTTGAGATATTTAAAATTTTTCTTTGAACTGAATCATCCCAATTCAGATCAGCCACATTTCATGTTCTCAGTGGCTTCAGGTGGCTAGTGAAAGCACAGATCTAGAAGGAACCCATTATATCCTCAGACCACTCTGGTAGTTAGAAAGTTTTCCCACGGATAACAGGAAGGGGATTGACTGTGGGAGAGGGACAGGGTGGGCTGGGCAGGGGAGAGCAACAGCGGGGAAAATGGAGGAAAACTATTATAGAACAACCATTAAAAAGAAGAAGAAGAAGAAGAAGGCGGCCCTGGCTGGTGGCTCAGTGGATAAGGGGCTGGCCTTTGAACCCAAAGGTCACTGATTCTATTCCCAGCCAGGGCACATAACCAGGTTGCAAGTCAGGTCTCCAGCCAAGTCCGTGGCTGGAGGCAGGTAAAAGGCAACCATACACTGATGTTTCTCTCGCCCTTTCTTCCTCCCTCCCTGGCCTTCTCTCTAAAAAAATAATGAATAAAAAATCTTTAAAAAACAAAAACATAAGTTTACTCCCCAGTAGCAATGAGCAATGATCCAACACCCAGATTTTGATTTCTAAAAGCTGTTCGTCTATAAAAAGAATTAGAGAACTTCTCTTAGTTTTTTTGTTTCAATTGAGTTGAGTTCGACAGTTTCCCCCTCATACAGAAGAGACCTGGCAAGTTCAGGGTGATATGGCCTACACTCCCCCTCATTCAATAGCTTTAATAAAGTCTTCCCTAACTGTGGCAAAAAAAATGAAAAGAGTTAGAGATCTTTGAAGAAGTGGCTGATTCTTACTCTGGGAAAGAGAAAAGACAAGATGAGCCCAGAACATCTTGTAGTGCCAGAAAGTGAGGAAGTGCTCAGAAAACAAAGGAATGGAGGCATGACAAAGGGACACAGGGGTCAACCTGAAAGAGCTCCCAGTGAATGGCCACAACTGGGATAATTTGAGCAACAAAAGATTGTTGTTATAGCATTGGATTTTAACAGGGTGCAGAGTGGGGGTTCCCTAAAATAGCAAAGAATATTCCCCACGCACCTGGATTGGGAGTAGGAGGAGCAGAGGATACAGTTTAAGATTCTTTGAATAACAAATGGATAATTGGTAGCTGTGCTACTGCCTGGGGCAAAAGGAGTACGTGACTCTGGGAGTGCTCCCAGACTCACTAAAAACTCCTGCCCTGACTAAGGATGACAGCTGAGGCCTGGCTGGTGTGGATCAGTGGACGGAGTGCTGGCCTGTGAACTGAAATGTCGCTGGCTGGATTCCCAAACAGGGCACATGCCTGGATTTCAGGCCAGTCCTCAGGCAGGGGCGCATGAGAGGCAACCAATTCTTACACATCGATGTTCCTCTCTTTCTCCATCCCTTCCCCCCTCTCTAAAAATAAATTAAAATACAAATATTAAAAATAAGGGGATTTGGCCATGAGGTCTGAGGAAGGACGAAGCAAGCAGCTCTGTAGTTTATGGTCAGGATTTGGCCTTGAGGGCCCTTGTGGAAGGTAGAAGCCATACTGGCCAGGAGTAAGGATTCTGCCATAAAGAAGAGGCAGCCATGAGGAGGCCCAGCCATGTGGGCTGTAGTGTAGAAGCAACACCCATGCGGGGTCAGGAAAGGGTGTAATGAAAGAACTGATGAAGCCTTGCAGGGACCAGGCAAAGCTGTTGGAGGTGTGTGATGGAGCTGTGTGGGAACCTGCCTAGCCACCTGAACTTGTGGGAGATGCTCAAAGCAAACAAAAGGGTCACTGGTTCAATTCCCAGTCAGGGCACATGCCTGAGTTGCTGGCCAGGTCCCCATTTGGGGGTGCACAAGCGGCAATTACACATGGTGTTTCTCTTCCTCTCTTTCTCCCTATCTTCTCTTCTCTCTAAAAATAAACAAATCTTTAAAAATAAATAAAAGAATGCCCTGGCTGGTGGCACAGTGGATAAGGCACCAGCCTGCGAGCCCAAAGGTCGCTGGTTCGATTCCCCAGCCAGGGCACATGGCTAAGTTGCAAGCCAGGTCTCCAGCCAGGTCTGTGGCTGGAGGCAGGTGAAAGGCAACCATGCATTAATGTTTCTCTCTCTCTCTGCCTCTCTCCCTTCCTCTCTCTGGAAATAATAAATAAAATCTTTATTTTATTTTATTTTATTTTATTTATTTATTTATTTATTTATTTTAGAAAGAGGGGAAGAGAGAGAGGCAGAAATGGAGAAAGACATCAGTGTATGGTTGCTTTTCACCTGCCTCCAGCCACAGACCTGACTGGAGACCTGGCTTGCAACCTAGTTATGTTGCCCTGGCTAGGAATCGAACCTGCGACCTTTGGGTTCACAGGCTGGCACCTTTATTAAATAAAATCTTTTTAAATAAATAAATATAAATAAATAAAAGAACAAAAAACAAGGACAGGCTTACTTAAGGCAAAGGTAAACCTACTAAAGAAGTTGTTGCCTGGGGCATGACTCTGCGCTACTAGGACCTGCCCAGATTGGAATTTATAATAAGATCACCCTGTGGAGTTTCTTTAGGTAGATCCCCCTGCCTGCTTTTGTGTGTGTGTGTGTGTGTGTGTGTCCACAATGTATGTGAAACCCAGGGGAGAAAGGTATCAAAAGAAAGGAGGTCTTGCTAGGGCTCTGAGGGGGCTGCATTGCAAGAAGCTTGGGCAAGGGGTGGAGGAGAGTAGCAGATCTAGCTGAAATGATAGGTTAGGGCCAGGTTAATGCTCTGGGACTTTATCATGTGGCAGTAGCCTTTGAAAGCTGTTAAGCAAGGGTGTGGCTGATTACACAGTGATTACACAGCCAAGATCACGTAGTTCAGCTTCCAGAAAGGTCCCTACACCACAGCCCTTTCCTTCTATGTGCTCTTCCTTTTTTGCCTATAGAGGCCGAGCTCTGGCAATGCATTGAAATCACTAGCACAGAGATGGTCACCTGCACTACCCACCCTGCCACCCACACCCCCATCCTAGTTCAGTGGTCTTCAGAGGCTCAAACATTTGGAATCACAACATGTACAGCACAGGTTCCCTATAGCAGGGAGTCAAAGAGAGAGCTTATGTAAAAATCAACCCACTCTAGGTTGAGTCATTTCTTCCACCATACCCGCTCTGTTCATTCATTCCTCCCATAATGAAATGTAAGCAGTCGTTTGGTGAGGGAAGAGGGCTTGGAGGCAGAAAAAGAGGAGGCTTCAAGACTGAACCTGGGGTATCACGCCTCCAGGAAAATCGTCCATTATTGATCTCTTTTCAGCAGGTGAGCTTGGAAACAAAAATGTCCAGACCGGGAGCTGGGGCAAGGAAAACAGGGAGAGATAAAGGAGGTGAAGGAATGTGTGGTATATACTTGTCCTACCAGCAGTCTAGCAATGAGGTCAATGCGGCAATGCATCAGATTCTCACAACTCAGTTAAGCCAGTTTTCTCCATTCTTGTATCTTTTATTTTTCCATGGGGAAAAATAAAATCTCTCAACAGCAACTCTGTATTAGTACACCCATTTTACAGGTGAGAACACTGGGCCTCAGAGAAAGTAAGTGCCAGGCCAGAAGTTATGCAGCTGAGAAGAGGCAGAGCTGAGAGAGAACAAGGCTAGTTCAAGCCTTTAGAAGCATGGGCTCGAAAATTGACTTTGGCAAATTTCACCTTTTAGGGGAAAAGGAAGTGGTTTTATATTAAAATCTACGATTTTTTACTGAGTATCCAACTCACATTTCTTTTCTTTCTTTTTTAAAATATGGACCACTTCACAAATTTGCGTGTCATCCTTGCGCAGGGGCCATGCTAATCTTCTATGTATCGTTCCAATTTTAGTATATGTGCTGCCAAAGCGAGCACCAAATTTCTTCCTTTTTCTTTTCTTTCTTTCTTGCTTTCTTTCTTCCTTTCTTTCTTTTTTTTCCAGCTCCCTTTCTGACCTCACCCCCTGCCATGGCTAGAGTGGCCACAGCATGCTGAGAACCATTCACCATAAAGACTTGCCTTTCTTTTTGCCAAAGTAGGGTGTCCCCCCCCCAATATTGCCTCCTCACTTCATTTGGGTCTCTGCCTAAAAATCAGAGACTTTCCTGATCACCCCTTATTCAAACAGCAGCCTCTATTACCCTTTACTCTGTCTCATTTGTCTTCATAGCATTTACCACATCTTGACATATTTATACACACTTGACCCTTGAACAACCTGGGTTTGAACTCCATGGATCCACTGATACACGGATTTAAATTGTACTTATTTCTCTGCTTATTGTGTGTCTCTACCTTCTCGACTTTAAACTCCAAGAGGACAAGGATCTGGTCTGTTTGGTACACTGCTGTAACCCTGGCATCTGACACATAGCAGGTCCCTAATGTGTTGAATGAGTAAAAAGGAGAAACTCTAATTTCTTCTACTAAGACAGGGGTGTCAAATTCATTTTCACAGGACGGCCACATATCAGCCTCACAGTTGTCTTTAAAGTGCCGAATATAATTTTCGGACTGTATAAATATAACTGCTCGTTAACAGTTAAGCGAGCTGAGTAGAACCAAGGTGCCGGGCCCAAGGTGCCGGGCCAGATGAAACAAGGTGGAGGGCCGGATTCGGCCCCAGGCCTTGTGTTTGCCACCTGTGCTCTAAGGGTACCCCACACTCTTAATTCCCAACAGCTGCTAAATCCCCCTCACCCCGAAAAGCCTCATTCCTTTGCTCTCCCTTCAGAGACTGTTTCTCCCTTATCTTCCCCAACTGAAGGATTGGCACAGCCACCCACACAGCTGCTCCAGCCCCAAACCAGATGTCAAGTTTAAGTCTTTTCTGGAAGGAAAGAAACCCCCAGTTTTTAATTACTCAGCTCTAGTCCATTTCTGCCCCTTCCATTGTCTCCCAAATCTGCCATGCTTCCCAGTCCTTGCTGTGGTCCTTCTACCAGGCAGCCCTCCTTTCTTGCCTGGGTTGCAGCATCAGCCTTGTCACCAGTCTGCCTCCAGGTTGGCCTCTGCCATTCAGTCTCCCCATTGTAATCAGAGTGATTGGTTTAAAGCTCAAACCGTCTGCGTAAACATCCCATTGAGTTTTCAGAGGCCTGGTATGAAGTCTAAGATCTTAATGTGGCTTACAAGGTCCTTCCCTATCTGGCCACAGCTTCACTTTTAACCACATTTTGTTCCTGCTTGACTGAACTATGCTCATGTCTTCAAATGTGCTCATGATATTTCTTTTGCCCGAGAGCTCTGGTCAAGTGCTCATTATTCTGGTCTTAGGCTAGATATGATTTTCTCCAAGGATCTCTCCAGCCTCATCCATTCCACCAGGTCAGGAATCCTTAGTGTACAGAACCAGGACATTCTCCCCACTCATGGAGATCCTAGTGGTCACCTGGTCTCATTTTCCACTCTTCTCCATTGCATCCCTCCCTGATAGATATCACTGCTTGAAAAGCCTCCATTGTTTCTCCAATACCTCTCATCCTTCTCAAGAGATCCATCTCAAATCCAGACTCATCCAGAAAACCATCTGGGGAGTGCAAAAAAAGAAAAAAGAAGAAGAAGAAAAAAAAAAAGCCATCTCAGTGTCAGGATGCCCCTAGTTCAAGTCCCAGTTTTACCACTTCCTAGTGTGACTTTGGGCATATCACTTTGCCTCTGAGAGCTTCAGTTCCCTCTGTAAAATGGAGATGATAGTATTAATAATCACCTCAGGGTTGTTAAAAGTAAAATTATAGATGTTAATGGACATTGTAAGCACTGAAGTGTTATGCAGATGTGAGGAGGGTTATTAGCTTTCCTGGCACTGTGCTCCTGCAGCACTTACAGGACATGACCCCCACATTTTGAACTTAATTATAACCTGCCTCCAATTATCTGCTCTTGCTCCTGTAGGGTAGCCTGCTGTTTATAACCAGCACAGAAGCCAGTTTGTATCATGTTTTCTATAGCTCTTCTGCATTCCTTAGAGTTTAGAAATCACTGCCAAGCAAATAGATGGTGTATGTTATTACTGTGATTATAACCAACTACCATTTATTAATCACCTATAATACAAGAAGTACTTTACATATTATTTCTAATTCTCAAAACTATCCAAGAGATTGGTATTTAAATTTATATATATATAAATTTATAAATATATAAATATTTATATAAATATAAATATATATATATATTTCATTTACTTATTTTTAGTGAACGGGGAAGGAAGGAAGAAAGAGAGGGAGAGAAATATCAATGTGTGAAGGAAACATTGATTAGTTGCCTCTCGCACACGCCGCAACCTGGAACCAGGCCTGCAACCCAGGCATGTGGCCTGACTGGGAATCGAACTGGTGACCTTTCCCTTTGCAGGAGGACACCTAACCAGCTGAGCCATGCTGGTTAGGTATCTTGCTTCCACTATGAAAACCTAGGCTCAGAAAAATGAAATAACTTGCCATAGGTCACAGGGCTGTTATGACTTTGGGGACAGGGGCCTTGAGAATCTAGCACTGTCCCTCATTGGTGTTAAGGGGCTTATGGCTTTCCACCTACTGGCTTTTTGTCATCAGCTGAGCTATATTGAGACTAAGAGGGGAAAAAAATCAAACTAGGTGCTTGGTAGAGGAGATGGCTTGGTGGTTTCCATGCCATGACCAAATACAGACAGGGTCAGGAGACTTTTTTTTTTTTTTAATTCCTTAAAATTTTTTTTTTTTTAAAGATTTTATTTATTTGCTTTTAGAGGGAAGGGAGGGAGAAAGAGAAGGAGAGAAACAGCAATGTGCAAGAGATACACCGAATCAGTTGACAACCAGGGACCTGGTCAGCAACCCAGACAAGTGCCTGACTGTGACTCAAACCCGAGACCTTTCAGTTTGCAGACCAGCTCTCAATCCTCTGGGCCACACCAGACCAGGTGAGACAGGAGACTTCTGACATGTAAATTAAGTAAAACTCCACCAAGATCACAGTCCTAAAGCATTTGTCCTACAGAGGCAAAGGGTGAGTGATAATCAGGAAAAGCCCTGGGACATCTGGCAGCCTCAGCACTGAACTGCTGTCAGGATGTGTGTGAAGATGGTAAATGGCCTAATCATTCACAGTAAAGGAGTGACAAATTCACAAGTGTTTCCGTTCCCGAGGGCTAAGAATTTGATCCAGAAAGAGATGTAGGCATCACAGTGCACCCCTAGGTGGCACTATACAAGAGAGCACACAAATTACCGAATTACAACCATTCAACAAGTATAATTAGAAGGGATTTTAGAGCAAGCAAATGGTAAGGTAAATGCCTCTTTTTGCAGAAGAGATTCGAGGCCCAAAGAAGTTAGCCAAGTTGCCCACTGTTATGACTAAATCAGTCAGTACCAAAGACCTAAGTCTGTTCCTAAATTCCTCACACTTCACCTTTAATGCTCATCAAATCACACCTAGATGCCCATCTAATCATGGTGTGATCTTACTGAAGTCACTGTCCAGAGATTAGAGGATTAGTCTAGATCTGTGATGTCAACATAGTAGCCACATATGGCTATTTATTTATTTATTTATTATTTTTATTGATTGATTTTAGGAAGAAAGAGAGATTTGTTGTTTCATTTATTTATACATTAATTGGTTGATTCTTGTATGTGTCCTGACATGGGATCGAACCCTCAGTGTTGGTGTATCAGGACAATCAGAGCCTTATCTAAAATTTAAAATTCAGTTCTCAGTTACACTAGACACATTTCAAGTGCTCATTAGATATTTGTGAATATTGCCTATCATATTGGACCGCAGAGATATAGAACATTTTCATTATCACAGGTAGTTCTAATTGACAGTACTGACTGGTTCTGCCAGCGTTAGTATTCTATGGATTTTCTGTGAGAACATTGGAAGATGTTGGGTTAAATTTATAAGGTTTCCCAGCCCTCAGCCTGAGTTTTTAACAATATATAAGCAGAAGAAAATAAGATGGAAAAAATCATCCCTTCATGGAGTTGACATTCTAATGTGCCTACATTATAAATGAAATCCAAACCCACAAGCTTCTATAGTTAAGGTACCTTAGAATAGTGTGTCTTAAGTTTTAATTTATATACATATCCAGTTTAAATGCAGTTGCTGATTCAGTAGGTCTATGGTAAAGTCTATGAACCTACATTTCTAACAAGCTTTTTGTTGATACTAATGTTGCTGATCCCATAGTACATTTTAAGTAGCAAGGATTTGGAGTATTTTGAACACAGATTTGATGCTGAGTGCCACAGAAACCATTTTGTTACTACAGAGAAAAGCTAAGGGATGTTGGGGCAGAAAAAAATGGAAATGAATTATGTTACAACAATCATCTAACTTAAGACTTCTTATTATGTGAGAAAACACAACCTTATATGATAAAGCCACTACTGATCAGGTTACAGATTACTTGCAACTGAAAATAGTCTTAACTGATCTACTAACTATTCTAGTGGGACCATCGTTTGTGTAGACATTTTCAAAATGTTCCTTGTGGAAATGCCATAGGATTCCTTGATATAGTGTCTTGAATATTCCCATTAGTGGCAATATTTGCCCCTTTTTTGGTGTGATTGAAAAGAAGTGGAAACTTTTCATTCAGAAAAGAGAAGACACGGTGGGGATATGAAAGTTATATTCATTATCTGAAGTTTTTTAAAAGATTTTATTTTTAAGAGTGAGAGGGAGGGAGGGAGGGAGAAAGAGAGGGAAAGAAGCATCAATGTGTGGTTGTTTGTCATACACCCCCAAATGGGGACCTGGCCTGCAACCCAGACAGGAGCCCTGGCTGGGAATCGAACCTGCAATACTTTGGTTTACAGGCTGGTGCTCAATCCATTGGCTACACTACTCAGGGTCATTATCCAAAGTTTTTTTAAGGGGAAAAGGAATCATCATGACTACTAATTCTCACCAAACTGGCTCAGATCTTTATAGCTTACACAAATATCACCTCATTTAATACACAAATCTATGCTGCCACAGAGAACAGAGTTGAGACAAATAAGTGTAAGAGCTCTAGTATGAAGAACTGCCTAACGATCAGAGCAGTGCAAGTAAGAAAAAGGTGTTGCCTGGAGAGACGGAGAACTTGTTTTCCTGGGAAGGACTGAACAGAAAACAGGGTGCTGAGCAGGGATCAGGGTAGGGCCCACTTGACTCTAACTTTCAGACCCAAGGTTGGGGAATGAGATTGGCGAATTCTTTCTTACTCTGGCCAAGTCAGGGTTTAGAGAAGGAACAGAAGATCAGTAGGATAAATGGGAATAAGAAAGTGATTCCAAGTGGAGGTAACAGCTACACACAGGCACTGTGTGTTGAAAATGAATTTGGATACTCCTGATGGACCAGTTGGACTGGACAGAGAAGCGGGCCCCTAGCAATTTGTGACTTGAGACAAGTCACCAAATTGTTCTAGGCCACAGTTTTGTCCTTGGTAAAATGAAGGGACTAACTGAATACAATGGGTGTCAATCTTGTCTAACAGTGACCTGGACCATACTCCCATAGGCTTTGCAACCACAAATTCTAAAGAAAATAGTACCTGTTTTTTGTTTGTTTTAACAATGAAATTCTTGAGTGATAATAATTACCACCATACAGGTATGGACCTTTAATGTTTTTTTTTAATATATTTTATTTAGTATTTTTAGAGAGAGGGGGAGGGATAGAGGCAGAGAGGGAGAAAAACATCAATGTGTGGTTGCCTTTCACCTGCCTCCAGCTATTGACCTAGCTGGAGACCTGGCCTGCAACCTGGCTATGTGCCCTGACTGGAGAACCGAACCAGTGACCTTTAGGTTCATAGGCCGGCGCCTTATCCATTGAGCCACCAGCCAGGGCCGACCTTTAATTTTTAAACAGGCCTGTGTGAAGATGAATTTTTCCCCTTCATTTAACCTTTAAAAAATCTAAAGCCATTTAATTATAAACTACTTCAAACAACCAGGAAAGAACAGAAAATAATAGTGGTTTACTATTTTTTTATTTTAAAGATTTTATTTATTTATTTTTAGAGAGAGGGGAGAAGCATCAATCAGTTGCCTCTTACACACCCCCAACTGGGGACCTGGCCTGAAAACCAGGCATGTGCCCTAATGAGGAATAGAACTTGCAACCTTCCGATTCACAGGCTGGTGCTCAGTCCATTAAACCACACCAGCCAGGGCTATAGTGATGTTTTAGAAAAAGAGAGGAAGTGAGAGGGAGAGAGAAAAAGGGAGAAAAAGAGAGAAACATCAATTTATTGTTCAACTTATTTATGCATTCATTGGTCAATACTTGTATGTGCCCTGACTGGGGATCAAACCTGCTTCTTAAAAGCCAAATCAGGGAATATTGGAATTGCTCACTTAATTGAATATCTACATAATACAATAATTGCTTCTACAGTGTTCTAGACAGATGATTGTACATCTATGTCTGAATATTACCAGAGACAGAGAACTCACTATCTCCCAAAGTAATCAATCCAGTTATATTGGTTAAAAGTTCTCTCTTAAATTGATCTGAAAACACCTATGGCTAGGAGAGGTATCTGATGCTAACCTTAACTTTCCTGTGAGAATAATACCTAACTCAAAAGGTAGTTGTGTGAATGTATATGTATGTACATACATACCTGTACACATATATTCACATCTGTCAGATGCATAATTTATTCATATTTCACATATGTAGAAAAGAGAGTTCATAAGAGAACAAGTGAGTTCCTGGTAGAAAATAATCAATAAATAGTACCTGCAGTTATTATTAATATTCTTCCTCTTCCTATCATCTATTCCCTACCAAAAAAGTTCATTCTGACAACAAGTATTTACCGTGTCTGCCCTATGACAAAGGGTGTGCATAAGGTTTCAGACTGAACCTAGGGAGCCCAAAGCTTATGATGTGTTATATTTAGTGGAACATATGTGGGGAGAGATCAGGAGAAATGACCCACAACATTTTCAGGAAAAAGGCATTTCACAAAGCAAAATTCACAAGGGTAGATTCTTACTCCTCCAAATAGGGAGAAATTACCCTTTGGGAGATATAGACTGATTCATAATCTCATTTTTAATCAAATATTTAATCAAGTCAACAGTAAGTAGTAAAAATGCAATTACAGGAATGTTTTACATGTTTAAATTGCTCTCTATTGCCTTTACTTGTAAGGTGTTGAAGGGGGGACCCACTCTGGAATCCTCTTTCTGGTGGTGGAGTAAGTTACGTATTGTTCTGGAATGCCACTCATATTGAATTTATGGTTTGTTCAAATGAATTTATGAACAGTAGGTGGTTTTGTTGTTAGAGGATCATCAGCTATACAATGAAGCCAACGATACCATTCAGGGGGCACCATGCTTTTATCCACATCATACAATGTGTTTTCACCAATCATTTCAGCAGTATAAAATAACCCATCCATGAAGACCAAAAAAACTGCTTGTTGTCTTCATAGTATTTGTTTCCATATTTGTCTTCCCCCAGTGGTGTACTGACCCTCCCATCACTTGCCCGGAAGAGAATTCATAGATAGCTTCGGAGCCACTGTGGCCACTGCGGCCCTCGCTTCAGGACCTGCAGAAACGCCACCTCATCCTGCAGACTCGACTCCTGCCTGCGGTGTTCAGAATGCACGGGGAGGAAATGAGCACTCAGCTGCAGAGAGACAGAAGAAGAAAAAAAAAAAACAGCAACTCATGGAATGATAAACACAGGCTAACACTATAAATACTAAATATGTACAGTCATGAGCCACATAACGATGTTTTGGTCACCAGTGGATCCCATATATGTCCGTGGTCCCATAAGATTTTAATGGAGCTGAAAAATTCCTATTGCCTAGTGAGGTCTTAGCCAGCAGTAACTTTGTAGCACAGTGTAAGCATTACTTAGGAATTCGTGATGTTGCTGGTGTAAACAAACCCACTGCCCTGCTGGTAGTATAAAAGTATAACACATACAGTTTCATGTATAGTATACAATACTTGATCATGATAAACAACTGTCACATGTTTATGTATTTACTATATATATATATTTAAAGATTTTATTCATTATTTTTAGAAAGAGAAGGGCAGGGAGGGAAGAAGAAAGGGTATGTATGGTTGCCTTTCACCTGCCTACAGCTGTGGACCTGGCTGGAGACCTGGCTTGCAACCTGGTTATGTTGCCCTGGCTGGGGAATTGAACCAGTGACCTTTTGGTCAGCATCAATACACTGAACCACACCAGCCAGGGCTTTACTATATTTTTTACTATTATTTAAGAGTGTACTCTTCCTATTTATAAAAAATGTTTGCTGTAAAATAGTATGTCACGTTGCTCTGGTAGTAGCATCCTCATATATCGCATGTTTACCACACCTCTTGATTGAATTATTCTCTTGTGCTTGGTTAAATCTAGTGTTGTTTTTGTATAATAACATGCTGTACAGGTTTGTAGCCTAGGAGCAAGAGGCTATATCATATAGCCTAGGTGTATAGGCTATACCAACTAGGTTTGTGATGTTTGAACAAAGGTGAAATCAGCTAATGACACATTTCTCAACATGTATCCCTATTATTAAGTATCGCATGACTGTATATTCAGTTCTTCCTGAGGGTGGGTGCTAGTTGGTTTTCACTTGACTGGTAGTGTTTAAAAGCTGGGACTCGGGAGGAGTGTATAGGACTAAATGGTAATGGGGGGGAAAGCAGACAATTAAAAAAAAAAAAGATTAACAAAAAACCCGAAAAACAAAAGTGCATACTCTGGAATCAGGCAGATCTGGGTTCGAAAGTCTACTTGGCTCCTTATCAGCTGTGTGACCCTGGTCAGGTAGTTTCTAACCTCTTTATGCCTCTTCATCTTCGGCAGAACACGGATAGTGATAGTACCCATCTAAGGAACTGTACTCAATCCAGCGCTGACATGGGAAATGCTCAATAAAAGCCAAGTATTGTTATTAGAGGACAAATTGCACCCTACAGGCGAATGACCCGTTTCCATTCTCAGAAGATAGCACTCTTCCTTCCCTGGCTGGAGGCTCTTTATGGGTGGGGCCTGGTCTCTGCTTTCAGAAGTTAAGCACAATGCCCCCTTTGTGACCTTGGGAACTTTCTGAGAAAGATGGTCAAAAGACTGGAACTGCGTCTCTACATCAGAGGTGGGAACAGCTCTGCCTCCCCCTGCCTCAGATGTAACCTTCTCTTCCATCAGCCCGAGGGCTCCCAGAGTGTGGCTGGGTGGCTGGCTCTCCTCCAGGCCACTCCGAGTAGAATTGACTCCTTTTTATCCTCTTCCTTCACTCCCGGGAAACAAGAGTGAGGGATGTGCAGCTTCCCAGATCAGGAAGGAGTCCACTGAGCCTGGCTCTGGGGGACCTGAGGCCCCTAGCCTGAGGGTCCCGCAATTTGGGGTTCCGAGGAAGTCCTGAGGAGGCTCTTGGGAGCCTGCAGCAGAGTTGGGGAAGCCAAGCGTGAGGGTGAGGTTTGTCACCGAACCGACGCGCGGGAGCTTTGCACGCGGAGAGAAGGTGGGAGGTGCCTCTGGGTAACTCATGGCAACTGGGTGGGGTGGGCCCACTCTCCAGGAACTCTTCCACCGAGAAAAACTACGACTCCCAGGATGCCCCATGGCTTAGTCTGGTTTTCCCGCCCACTGACTGCCGGTCGGCGAGCGGCAAAGAGGATTGGTCGCGGCGGTGCGGGGGCTCCCCCACTAGCATGTTAGTAGGTGCTGCCGGCAGTGGACGTTGACCGGGCGCGAGGGGAGGGGAACCCGGCTCGCCATTCTGGAAACGGCCGGCCGCTCTCTGCGTAGCGTAGCGGCGGGCTGGGAGGCGCGGGGCGAGGGCGGAGACTGCGTGGCGCAGGCGCGGTGCCGGGCTTCTCCTGGGTCCCCAGACAGCTGGAGGAGATAAACAGAGCAGGAGGAGGGAGGGGAGTGCGTGTGTGAGAGCGCGCGAGGGAGTGTGAGTGTGTGTGAGCGCGGGTGTGAGACGGTGCGCAGGGGCGGGCGGAGGCGCTGTCCGGCCCCGGCCAGGCGCCGGGCGGAGAGCATGGGAAGGGGCTAGAACTGCCTGGGACCGCCAGCCCTCTCGCCGGGATCCGCGCCACCCCTCCCGGGAGAGGGGCCGGGCCCCTCGACGGACATGGGCTCCTGAAGTTACGCCGTCGCCTGTCCTGGGAAGAGGCCTGACAGGTACGGGTGGCCTCCGGCCCCTGCCCTCGGCGGCCGCGGAGGCGAGGACTGGCTCCCGGAGCCCCGGCACACGGGCCGCTCCCGCTGGGCCGGCCCCAGCCCTGTCGGCCCGGCAGCCTGAGCTCGCCCACCTCGGGGCTCTGGGGTGTCCCGAGCCGGGTTCAGGCCTCGCTGGGGTGGCGGGCGGCATGGGCCGGCGGTGGGGTGGCCACGGAGGGCTGGCCGGGATGTCGCGGGGAAGGCTCTGGGAGTCCGGGAGCCTCTGCCGCGGCAGCGGTGGAAGGCGTCCCATCCCGGGACTTTGTTGCGGAGTTTTTGTTTGACATCTGATCTGGCGCGCGTCTCGGGAAAAATGGAGCAGGTGAAAGTGCCGGGAGGACAACGTCTACCTGATCTGTTCTCTTCGTTTCCTTCTCTCTCTCTCCCTCTCTCGCTGTCTCGCTCACTCTTCCCCCCTCCCGCCTTTCTTTCTCCCTCTCTCCCCCTCTCCCCTCGGTCCCGTGTGTGTGTGCGCCCGTGTCCGCGTCCGTGTCCAGGCTTCTGGCAGTCGCACATGCCTTCGGTGATCCCGGCACCAAACTGAACTCTGCCAAGGTATTTCCACCAGGCGACCGTGTCGCTGGTACAAAGGGCCTTTACTCGGGACGGGGCTATTCTGTAGTCACTTAAAAGAGCAAATCGGAAGTGTGGAGTAGAAGAGAGTTTGCGAACCTGCAGAATCCAATTCTTGTTACTGAAAGCTCCGTGGGACGCCTCCTTGTCAGCCGGGGTGAATTTGCTTAGCGCCCCCGGGCTCTCCTCTGCCGGTGTACTACAGGGTCTATAGAAAAGAGGTATTGGGGGGCTTATGCCTCGTGCCTGACAGCCTCTTTTGAGTATTTTCCCCAAAGTTCTTTTCTTCAGCTTCCTGGCGGAGCAACTAAAGTTTTCCTCTGAAGTTTGTGAGTATAGAAGCCTGGCAGAGCTTCACAAGGACGGGGTAGATGATTAGGGTAAAGTGACAGTTAAGTTTCCTTTTAACAAAGCCTGAAACAGTTTTGAGAAGAAAACTATTCTGAAGGCACGACTAAGAGATATTCTGAAAACCCTGCCTAGGGCACACTGGTGGTCAGTTTCTTTTCACTAGGTTATGGAACTACTTAAGGTTATTTCTGGTTTGAGTTCTGGCTTGTTCCTTGTAATTCATATATAGTATATATATATATATATATATATATATATTTAAAAGGAGTTATTTTGGTTTAAAAAATATTTTTTTTATTTATTTTTAGAGCAAAGGGCAAGGCAGGAAAGAAACATCCATGTGAAAAAAACGTTGATCTGTTGCCTCTCCTGCACGCCCGAACCAGGACTTATCCTGCAACCCAGGCATGTGCCCTGACTGGGAATCGAATGACCTTTTCCTTGCAGGAAGATGCCCAACTGACTAAGCCACACCGAGCAGGGCGTAATTCTTGTATTTTTAAAGAGATTGAATTGAATCTTGATTGTTGATAAATCATCTGTGACAGACCAACAAGTAACTGTTAGGGGTCTGTTAGGCTGAGTCTGAGACTGACAATGGATTTTTTCATTGCTTATTGTTGTATTTCACTGACAGGTGGGAAATGACCTTTTTCTGCCATAGTTTGTGATCATGCTGCTTTAATTCTAGAGTCTTGCTGTCCTATTTTTTTTAACCTGTTTGGGGCACTTATGCTCAAGTCACATCCCAATTTGGGGCAATGCTACAGAATAATTGAACAATAATATGTATTTTTGCTTGGGACTCCTTCCCTTGGGATTACCGAAGGAAAGAGAATATGTGTAGGTTATGGCAATGGTATTAATGTTTACGCTTTTGCCAGTTTGGAATTTTAGAGTTGTCATACAGTTGACAACTTTTCTAGCTGAAAGGAACTCAGTACTGACTCATGGGACATCCTATATAAGGTATTCTCACACATCTGAACTTCAGGATCTTGAAGGATATAGCTGAAGAACCTCAATAAATATCTGCGGCTCTTGAGCAGCCAACTCCTGGGAAGACCCAGAACTTTAATTATTTTTATTTTCTTCTCTCCCTTTTAAATTAGGAAGTATGGCCCATGTGTGGAGTTCTGGGTCTCAGAGAAGAAGTAATAGAAAGCATGTAATATGGTGATAATTACCTTTTCTTTTGGGTCACTGGTTTAATGGTACATCCTATTTTCATTCTTCTTTCATCCTCAACTTTCCTGCATCTTTGGATTGCCATTGCAGATGGCCTACATAATTCCTAGGCTGTGCTTTCTTTTCAGACAGCTCTTCAGAAACCCAAGTCCTAACTGTTGCTATCAGAAACCAATCCCTTGGTGTTATGTTTAATTCTGACTAATTTACTTTGAGAGATACATACTAATGGGCATATGTCCTAAAAAGTGATAACTATATCTTAGGCTGTGTCCTAAGTAGTGTCCTTTTTCTAACTTAACCCTCATGACTGGCCTGTGAGGTGAACATCATTTTCCGTATTATACATATGAAGATACAGGTTCAGGGATGTTAAATAACTTGCTTAAGGTCACGTAGCGAGTAAGGAAAAGGATCAGAATTCAAATCCAGGTCTTTCTCTTCTGGGACTATATTACATAAGGAAGAACTGAAAGGATCAAAGCTAAAAGCCCAGGGTAACGTGACACCTGCCTTCAAATACTTGAAGAACTGCAATGTGGAAAGGGAGCTGCACTTTCTCTGTGTGATTCCGGAAGGTAGCACTAGGATCAAAGGATGGAAATTCCAAGAGGGTAGACAGCTTGATAGGAAAGAATTTGGCTCTCCAGAAACAAAATGGGCTGCCTAGTGAGGGAGTGAGTTACCCATTATTGGAGGTATTCAAACAGAGCCTTCTTTTCTTTTTAAAGATTTTATTTATTCATTTTTGGAAAGAGGGGAAGGGAGGGAAGAGAGTAAGAAGGAGAGAAACATCAATGTGTGGTTGCCTGTGGTGCACTCCCAACTGGGGATCTGGCCCACAACCCAGGCATGTGCCCCGCTTGGGAATGGAACTGGTGACCCTTTGACTCACAGGTTGGTGCTCAATCCACTGAGATGCACCAGCCAGGGGGCCTTTACCAATTCTTATCAAGGATGTAGGTAATTGAACTAAATGATCTTTTAGTATTTTTGAGTCCTGTTATGTGAAAATTATATCAAAATCCTGTCATTTTAAAATTTTAAAAAGATTTTATTCATTATTTTCAGAGAGAAGGGCTGGGAGGAAGGAAGAAAGGGAGAGAAGCATCAATGTACAGTTATCTTTCACCTGCCTCCAAATAAGGACCTGGCTGGAGACCTGGCTTGCAACGTGGTTATGTGCCCTGATTGGGGAATTGAACCAGTGACCTTTGGGTTCGCAGGCTGGTGCCAATCCACTGAGCCACACCAGCCAGAGCTAAAATCCTATCATTTTAATCTGTAAAAAACCAACATGTGTTGCTAGACACTTTTCCTATAACACCTCATTTAATTCTTATAAATCCCCTAACAGGTAGATATTACCATTATTCTCACTTCACAAGTGAGGTTCCAGAAAGTTCCAAAATATGCTGGAGATTACATAGCCAGTAGTAGTAGGATGATATGATGATATTTGAGCCTTTGCCTGCACTTTCTTAGCTGTGTGACCTAGGGTAAATCACATGTCCTCTCTGAGCTACAGTTTTCTTTGTGAGAGATTTGTGATAGCATCTACTTTAACAAAAAAAAAAAAAAGATTTTAATAAAGGTTTTGGTTTTTTTAAAGATTTTATTTCATTATTTTTAGAAAGAGGGGAAGAGAGAGAGGCAGAGAGGGAGTGAGACATCAATGTAAGGTTGCTTTTCACCTGCCTCCAGCCACAGACCTGACTGGAGACCTGGTTTGCAACCTTGTTATGTGCCCTGGCTGGGGAATGGAACCTTCGACCTTTGGGTTCGCAGGCCAGCGCCTTATCCACTGTGCTACCAGCCAGGGCCAAAATGGTTCTAATGATGCACTATATAAGCTTTTCTCTAGACATCCCTGGTTGCCTTCAGGAATCCAGGTTTGTAGGTAAAGGAGTACTTTGATGTCTTCAGAGTGAATTCAGATCTGACAAACCCTGAGAACTTTGGGGTTCATTCTTTATGTTATTAGTAGTAGTTGCCAACTCCTCGAAGGGCTTTATGGTATCAGTGACTAATACCTTAAAAACTTGAGACCCGAATAAAAGGAGGATTCAGCCAACAGGTTGGAATATAGGAGGCAGGGCCAGAAGCCCTGTAGAAAGAAAATTCTCACCTTACTGTATGTCAGATTCGGATCGTTGTTTGCATTTTTATATTTAATGTCTTATTTTAGGATCAACAAGGTCACCACTGCTGGAACTGTGACAGAGCTAAAGGCCAAGAATAATAACCCTTAATCTTTCCTGTAGCCATCTAGGGAGGCATTAACCCCATTTCTTGGGGTTGGGGAGGCAGAACAGGATCAGACCTTGCTTGGGTAGCTTTATAAAGGCTCTCTGGAGGCACCGTGTTAGGGTCAGGATCTTGGTAGAATTTTGTCCTTGTTCATACAAAAAGCATAAAACTGGGCTTATCCCAGAACCTTTCAGAGAGACTTTCTCAGAATGGGAGTCAGGCATTTTTTAGGTAATTTACTCAGTTGAAGCCTGAGTGGGTGCTGATGACTTTCCTGTTCCCTCTAGAGTCAGTCAGTCTCTGTGTAACACAACTGCAACTGAATTAGAAGGAAGCACTTCCAAATTGATTGGCTTAGTTTTCTTTCTACTAGGAGTAAAGTTAGAGAGTGAAACTTCAAAGCCTTCCTTATGAGAAGTATGTTGAGTTGTGGCAGGATTTGGAAATATGCATGCTAAAGGCAAAATCCAAGACTACAGATGCTTTTAAATATAATGAGAGAGGGCAGCATTATCAAAATGTACTCCTTTCCTTTTCTCTTTTTGTTCCCTTCCATTCTCATATGGCCATTGTGGCCCTAGGAGAAGGCAGGTAAATGAACTATGATCACTGAAAAGCAAACTTCTGAAAACATCAAGGAAATTAATTTCACAAGGCTCAAATGGCAAAACAACCTGTTCAGGCAAAGAAGATATCAGAGTTAGTTTTCATTCAGTCTCCCACGAAGTAAAAGATTTTCTTAGGATGGACTTACACAAAGAAAGCTTCAGTCAGCCCCATATGTACTCATATGAGCCTGGAGTCTCAAAGTCAGCAAAGAACTTTTCCAAAGATGCTTTGCTGATGGACCAGTCCCACCAAATGTACCTTTTCCAGACAGCTGTCCTTGTGCCAACTTAATCCATGGCACTGGAATGTACTCTTTAAATTTGTGTTTGAGACCAGCAGAGTCAAGGTGATTATGATTCCTTAACCCTACTGAATTGTAGGAGGCATAACTTTTACATAAGACTACCGATTACAGATAGTAATAGAAACTTTTATTTTTAAAAGATTTTATTTTTAGAGTGAGGGGAAGGAAGGGACAAAGAAAGGGGAGAGAAACATTGATGTGAAAGAAACATCAACCAACCAGGTTGCCTCTCCTATGTCCCCACTCAGAGACCTAGCCCACAACCCAGGCATGTATCCTGACTGGGAATTGAACCAGTGACCTTCTAGCTCCCAGGCCGGTGCCCAGTCCACTGAGCTACACCAGCCAGGGCCAGTAACTATTTTTTAATGGTCAACAGCATGGGTCCTGCAATTAAACTATCTAGTTTGACTCTCCATTGGGCCAATGAACTTCTCTATGCCTCAGATCCTTCTTCTGTAGAATGAGAATAATAATAATAGTACCTGTCTTACAGGGTTGTTATGAGTAGTTGTAAAATAACACTTGTAAAATGCGTAGAATGTTCTATACATATTTACCAGGTTCAGTGGTAGGCATTTTACACATATGGCTCTTCCATTCCTTACCACTCTGAAAAGGTAGGCATTATTATCCCTGTTTTACAGATTAGGAAACCAAGGTTCAGAGATTCTGTCACACAGAAAATGGGTGGCAGAACTGGGATTTGAACCTGAAATCTGTTCAACTCCACAGCCCAATTCTTTTTTTTTTTTTTAATGTGCTAGTTCCAGTTACCTTTATGCATTGAAAGTGCTTTCTTTTTTTTTTCTTTACTATAGGAATACTCCAATAGGAAAACCACCACAAACAGAGTGAAACGAAACTTGCATACCTCTTTTGCATAATTCAGAATGTTGGAAAAGGTTCAGTTGTCACTCCTGCTAGGGGTAACTCCCTGCAGTGGGAGGCAACATGTGCAGAGGAAAGAGAATACAGATGACTTGGATTCCACTTCCACTCTATTGCTACCTAGCAGTGTGTCCTTAGAATGATAGGATCATGGCATTGAAAGGGGTTTCATAGCTCATCTCAGAGTCTACCTCTCATTTTACAAATGGGAAAATAGGCTACAGAGTGAAATGTCTCATTGAGGGTTGGCCAAACAACCCATTGGAGGTAGAGCCTGGCCTGGAGCACAAGACTAGATCCCAGGCCAATACTTCTTTCTCAGAACCACATAGCATTATGCTACCTTGTTAAATGGGGATGGTAATAGCTTTCAAACCTTCTCACAGGATTGTTATAAAGTTCAAATTAAAAGCATGAACAAAAGTACTGATAGGCATAAAATGCTGTATATGTGTAAGGTAGTCAATACTGTTATTCAATCAGTAAGTATTTATTGGCACCTGTTGAGCCTGCATCACTCCTTGGAAATCTAGGAGGATCAATAGATGAATCAGATGAAGGGTTGGCCCTCAGGATTCTTGTAGTCTTTTAAGAAAGAGAAGCAGACAACTACAGTTGAAGATAAGAGGCAGACAGAAAGGAAAGGGTGAGGACTAAATTTTTATAGGTTGTGATTTTGAGGTAGAGAAAAGAAGAAAGGGTTTGGAAACTTCTTTATAATTGAGATATAATTCACATACCATAAAATCTAGCCTTTTATTGTATACACACCTGCAGTTTTTAATCTATTTACAAAGGTGTGCAACCATCACCACTCATCAACGGCTCCCCCGAAGAAATGCATACATACCCTTCATCTATCACCAGTCATCCCAATTACTCACATTTTCTCCCTCAACCCTAGGCAGCTAGCTACTGATCTACTTTCTGTCTCTGTACCTCTCCTGTTCTTGACATTTAACATAAAAGTATTCATACAATGTATTTCTTTTGTGACAGGCTTCTTCCACTTAACATATGTTTTCCGTTTTCATCCATGTTATAACATGAATCAGAACTTCATTCCTTTTTATGGCTAAATAATATTCCATTATATGGATACACCACATTTTCTCTATCCATGCTGGACATTTGGGTTGTTTATACTTTTGGGCTATTGCTGTAAACATTCATGTGCAGATTTTCATATGGACATATGTTTTCATTTCTTTTGGGTATATAGAAGTGGGATTTCTGGGTCATGTGGTAACTAAGTCTGTGTTTAACTTTTGGAGAGAAGGCTTCTTTTTTTTTTAAGATTTTATTTATTATTTTTAGAGAGAGGGGAAGGGAGGAAGGCAGAGAGGGAGAGAAACATCAGTTTATGGTTGCCTTTCACCTGCCTCCAGCCACAAACCTGGCTGGAGACCTGACTTGCAACCTGGTTATGTGCCCTGGCTGGGGAATCAAACCACCAACCTTTGGGTTCGCAGGCCGGCACCTTTCCACTTAGCCACCAGCCAGGGCTGAGAAGGCTTTCCTAAATAATTATTTTTCTTATTGGAAATAATATTTTCACTCAAAGTTAGTAAATTATCCATTTATCCCACATAATTCTCACAGCAGCACTAAGGTGGATACTATTTTCATGTAACAGTGAAGAACTAGCCAGTATTTCTTGAGAACTTACCACATTAGTATTGTACTGTTGTACAATGTATTATCTCGTTAATGTTCCCAATAACCCTGTGAGATATTACATGTACCTATATGGCAGATTAAAAACAAATAAACATACACCTAGGAGCTCAAAGCTAAATAGTTTTGCCCCAGATCACACAACCTATTATGTAGTGGAGCCAGATTCAAACTCAGGTTTCTTTTGGTCCAAAGCTGGTTCCTAATAGCTATTTCTATATTATTATAAAAGCAGTAAATGTTTACAATACAATACTTGGAAAATACAGTGGAACAGAGGGGAAAAAAATCACCTGTTGTTCTACCAGAACACTAACAGTTTTGGTGCATCTCTTTTTTATTATAGCATTGTAGGTATGTGTATGATTTGGTTTGTCTTTTTTTTCCCCCTGCTAAGGCTGGGATGGCCATATGCACCATGTTTTAAACCTGGTTTTTCAACTACATATGATTAAATGGTTGTCCATTTCATTAATCAGTCTTCCGTGTTTCAAATGACTCTACCCTAGGAAAGAAAGATTTTTAAAAGGACTTTATTAGAGAGATTTCCAAATATATACAAAGTAAACAGAATAGAACATAAAAATGAACCTGTATGCACCCATCATCCTATTTCAGTAACTTAATATTCTGCCATTCTCGTTTCCTCTGTACCTCCCAGGCTTTCTACCCGCCCCTTTCCATTTTTTTAGGTAAAATTTACAAACATTAAAATGCAATAATCCTGATTGTACAATTTTGACAATCAGAAGGTTGTATATATTGATGGGAGTATGGTTATCGATCAATATATAGAACCTTTCTATTACTCCTGAAAGTTCTCAGGTATCCTTTCTTTGATGATCTCCATGCCCTCAGGTAACACTTCTAATTCATTATTACTACAGTTTTGCTATTTCTAGAACTGCCTGTAAATGGAATCATATAGTATGTACTTTTTTAAAAAAGTTTTATGTATTTATTTTTAGAGAGGGGAAGGGAGGGAGAGAAACATCGATGTGTGGTTGCCTCTAGCACGCCCCCAACTAAGGACCTGGCCTGCGACCCAGGTATGTGCCCTGACTGGGATTTGAACCAGTGACCACTTGGTTTGCAGGCTGGCACTCAACCCACTGAGCCACACTATCCTGGGCTGTACTTTTTAATGCTTGGCTTCTGTTGCTCAGCATCTGTGGGAGTCATCCATATTTTTGCCTATGTCAGTAGTTTCTTTTTAATATAATAAGCCTATTGGGATATAATTCACATATTATGCAATTCACTTATTTAAAATGTATAACTGTGGTTTTTGGTATACTCACAGATATGCGCAACAATTATAGTCAATTTTTATTTTGTTTTTAATTCTCAAGGATATGTTTCATTGATTTTAGAGAGAGGAAGAGGCAGGGAGGGAGGGAGAAGCGGGGTAGAGAGAAACATCAGTTGGTTGCCTCCCTTATGCACCCCAGCTGACCAGGAATCAAACCTACAACCTTTTTTTTTTTTTCATTGTATGGGTTGATGCTCCAACTAACTGAGCCACCCAGCCAGGGAACCACAGTTAATTTTAGAACACATTTATCACTTCACAAAGAAACCCCAAACCACAATGAAACACCACTTAATACCCACTAGGATAGCCATAATTAAATAAACAAACAAACAAATAAAGCAAGTGCTGGTGAAGATGTGGAGAAATTAATTAGAACCTTTGTACATTGCTGGTGAGATTGTAAAATGGTGTAGCTGCTGTGAAAACCAGTTTGGCCATTTCTCAGAAAGGTAAACAGAATTGTCAGATGACCAGCAATTGCACTCCTAGGTATATATCCAAAAGAATTGAAAACAAATATTCAGGCAGATATTTGTACATGAATATTTGTAGCAGAACAACTCACAACAGCCAACAGATAAATGAAATGGATAAATACAGTGTGGCATAGCAATACTAACCCATAAAAAGGAATAAAGTGCTGATACATGCTACAGCATGGATGAATGTAAAACATTAAGCTAAGTGAAGCCAGACATAAAAGGTCATGTATTGTAGTATTCCATTCATATGGAAAACCTAGAATGGGTGAATTTGTAGATACAGAAAGAAAAATGACAGTTGTCAGGTGCTGGGGGGCAGGGGAAGTAGGAACTGACTGCTTAACAGGTATAGGGTTTTCTTTTGGGGTGATGAAAATGTTTTGGAACTAGATAGAGGTGGTGGTTGCTTAACATTGTGAATGAATGTACTAATACCACTAAACTGTATACTTTAAAAGGATCAATTTTGTTTTATATAAACTTCACTTCCTTTTGTTGTTGGCGGTTTTATAACTTGATCCAGCAGTCAGCAGTTAGTTCTCATCCACATTAACGAGATTTTTGAAAGTGGTGATAGATAAGGAGGTGGCCAGTGTTTTAGAGCTTATTTGGTGACTCTTCATCCTCATTACATTTTCTTTCTTTCTTTTTTTTTTTTTAAGATTTATTTATTATTTCCAGAGAGAGAGGAAGGGAGAGAGGCAGAGAGGGAGAGAATCAATGTGTGGTTGCGTTTCACCTGCCTCCAGCCACAGACCTGACTGGAGACCTGGTTTGCAACCTGGTTATGTGCCCTGGCTGGGGAATCGAACCTGGAACCTTTGGGTTCGCAGGCCGGCGCCTTAACCACTGTGCTGCCAGCCAGGGCCTCATTACATTTTCTGAACAAGCACACCCAGATGCAGTATGGGACATTCCTTATTCCTTTGGCCATGATGGCTTTGTTGAGCCTGCTGTCAGTGTGTACATCTGGAGTTCCCAACTCCTTCATGGCAGATTTCCAGATCTCCTTGAGTGCCCAGAGGGCACGCTTCTTGAAACTCACTCCATAGGTCCACTTGTGGATGTTCATGGTGTACGCTCGGGTTACTACCTTGTTTATAGCACAACGTCCCTTATTGTCACCCTTCTTTTCGGGAGCCAGGCCCAAGTTGGAAAGAAAGAGCATGAGGTATTGTGGAAGACAGAAAGCAGCATCTCAATCTTTTTTTTTAATCCTTACCCATGGATATGTTTATTGATTTTAGGGGGAGAGAGAGAGAAACATTGATGTGAGAGAAACATCCATCAGTTGCTTCTTGGGTGCACCTCACCTCGGATCAAACACGCAGCCTAGGTATGTGCCCTGACTGGGGGCTGAACCCACAGCCTTTTGTTGCAGGGGACAAATCTCCAGCCAATTGAGCTGTCCAGCCAGGGCTCACTTCAGTTTTTTTTTTTAAAGGAAGCATATATTCTTTAGCTATCCCTCTATCCCATCCCCTCCAGCCCCTAGAAACCAGAAATTACTTCTATCTCTGTAGATTTGCCTATTCTAGATATTTCATTAAATGGAATTATATAATATGGGTTTCTTCACTTAGCATAATATCAGGGTTCATCCATGGTATAGTTTGTATCTGTACTTCATTCCTTTTTATGGCCAAGTAACATTCTGTTGTGTTGATATACCACTTTTCATTTATCCATTAGTTGATGGACATTGGGTTGTTTCCACCTTTTAACTATTATGGATATAGTTTGTGCATATTTTTGTTTGGGTTCCTTTGTTTTCAATGAAGTCAGTTTTTTCCCCTCCTAATCTTACATTTCAAAGCTAGCAGAGGAATAAAGACATTATACTCTGTGCCCCACCATCCTAAAATGGAACCCTCAATGTCAGCTTTGTTTCTCTGGTAGGGAAGGAGGTTAAGGGACAAGTGTAACCATGCCACTGAACATAGATAACAGGAGTTATCTATCTATCTGGCCTTAGGAGAATTCAGATTTAATTAACATCTGTTGAGCACCTACTCAGGTACTATTTTGTACTTTCATATGTATTTTATCATTTTTCTTCAAAACCTGTTAAAATAGGCTTGAATTCCCATTTTACAAATGAGAAAATTGAAACTCAGAGGGTTAACTAACTTGTCAGAGAACATACTAATTGGCACAATAATGGTGCTGAAATGCAGGTTTTAAGTATTTTAAGTCTGTTTCTCTTTTTGCCGTATTATCCAGAGCCCAAATCAGAGACATGGAACATAAGAAGTAGGTGGTTCATGATGTTTTTTTGGATATTACCATTCACTCTCCGGTTCCAGATGAGTATTCTTTGCCAAGTGTACTTTTTAAAAGTATATATTTTTTAAATTCATTTTTAGAGAAAGGGGAAGGGATGGAGAAAGAGAGGAAAAGAAAACATCAGTTTGTGATTGCCTCTCAAGAGCCCCCAACCAGGGACCTGTCCCACAACCCAGGCATGTGCTCTGACTGGGAATCAATCTGGCAACCCCCTGGTTTGCAGGCTGGCACTCAATCCACACCAGCCAGGGCAGCCTTTTTCTAAGTCTGGTTGTCCTCAGGCTATTATGTTATTGGTGCCGGTTGCATTATGAGGTAGAGTAATTCCTCCAAATTGAGCTGTTAATTGAATTTTGTTTTCTTATTAGTTTCCTCTATAACAGCTGAGATATGTCCATGAAAGAAAGTTTCCCAGTAGCCTAAGTTAAAAGTTTATGGAAGGGATGAGGTTAACTGGTAACATGCTAGGCATTTTGGAGCTCCAGTAACAAAATAATATTTAGGGGGTGTAACATCTGCATTGCAGCTCATATTTTCTTTATAATATTATATCATATGTTTCCCATTGTGCCTTAAGTATTTCTATTTTTCATATTCCCAGATCCCAGAAACTGGCTTCCTTCTTTCTCCTTTTCACTGAGTATCATCTAGAACTGGCTTGCAATATCCTATATTATAGCAGATGCCATTCTCTCTTTTTTTTTTTTTTTTTAAGATTTTATTTATTATTTCCAGAGAAGAAGAGAGAGAGGCAGAGAGGGAGAGAAACATCAATCAATGTATGGTTGCCTTTCACCTGCCTCCAGCCACAGACCTGGCTGGAGACCTGGCTTGCAACCTGGTTATGTGCCCTGGCTGGGGAATCAAACCACCAACCTTCAGGTTTGCAGGCCGGTGCCTTATCCACTGTGCTACCAACCAGGGTGAAACAGATGCCATTCTTAAACCATTGTACTCTAGCTAGAGAAAGTTTTTATTGAGCGTTCATGTTCTGGAAAAAAAAAAAAGTAGCCATCAACGTTTTTAGAGCTTTCAGTATTTAAATAAGGGTATATTCAGATAACTGTGCTATTCTTAGAATAAAGAATATACATTAAAAGTTAAGCCCTGGCTTAACAGTGGATAAGGCACCAACCTGCGAACCCAAAGGTCACTGGTTTGATTCCCAGCCAGGACACATAACCAGGTTGCAAGCCAGGTCTCCAGCCAAGTCTGTGGCTGGGGGCAGGTGAAAGGCAACCATACACTGATGTCTCTCTCCCTTTCTGCCTCTCTCCCTTCCCCTCTCTCTAAAAATAGTAAAATAAAATCTTTTTTAAAAAAAGTTCCTTGTTGTCTGTTAAAGTCCTCATTTTTTAAAAAAAATTTATTATTTTTAGAGGGGAAGGGAGAGAGGCAAAGAGGAAGAGAGACATCAATATATGGTTGCGTTTCACCTGCCTCCAGCCACAGACCTGGCTGGAGACCTGGCTTGCAACCTGGTTCTGTGCCCTGGCTAGAAATTGAACCAGTGACCTTTAGGTTCACAGGCTGGCACCTTATCCACTGTGCCACCAGTCAGGGCTAAAGTCCTCATTTTTTTAATTAGTGATTTCCAAGTTGCTTTTCTTGCACTATTGCCATATGTTTAATTTGTTTCCCCCATGGTCATTTTTGTGCCTTTCTTCTAAGATTTATGAATAAATCGCTATAAACAAGATTTATTATTGTATGTTATGCCTTTTTTTTTTTTTTTTTAGATTTTATTTATTTATTTATTTATAGAGAGAAGGGAAGGGAAGAGGGGAGAAAGAGAGGGAAAGAAACATCAATGTGTGGTTGCCTCTCAAGAGCCCCCAACCAGGGACCTGGCCCACAACGCAGGCAGGCGCCCTGACTAGAAATTGAAACAGCAACCACCTGGTTTGCAGATTGGTGCTCAATCCACTGAGCCACACCACCAGGGCATATATTGTTACTTCTTAATTTACAGTCCTAGTTATTAATTTTGGTCATTCAGTTAAATTAGCCTTTTTCAGTCTTTCTATGGAGCTCTGAATATAATAGCCTTGGTGCCATTGATAATTAATGACAACTATATTGTGTGCTCTTGAAAAGAAGGGCCTGTGTTTGGCTTGTTCTTTACCACATTTTCAAAGTCTTAACACAATATCTAGCATAGTGGACATTGAAATTTTTACTTGAAGTCACTTATTTCAGACCTTTTGCCTTGTGACAGAATCGAATATTATGTACTTTGCTGCACTAGCAATGGAAATCGCTTGATGTAGTCCTTTTTGGTGTTTAATCATATATATAAAACTTCCTTTTGTCAATTCCAAATCATTCATAGTTCATAGCTATGAGTTCCTTACTATGTAGAATTGACTATTTCAGAGCCTTAAAACAATGCTTTGAAAATTTGGCCATGATTAAATTTTCACATATTCAAATAACCATGTATTGATCTGATTATTTGTATTTGAGAGACTTTGGGATTGAAGTATGGAACTAGTTGTTTCTTGATAGAGTTGAGGGAATTTCTCTCCTGATATTAACCTTTTAAATAATCCCTACTTAGAAGTATTTCCATTTGTGCTTGCCTGCCTATAAGTTTGTGGAAAGGCACTGGATTCCTGTTTCCTTGAGAGGGAAAGTGGGCAGTGCCCCAGAATGAGCCATTTCTTCTTAGAATGGGAACAGAAATGTTTACCAAAATGCCAATTGAGTTTATTACATTTTATGTGTTTTTTTAAAATATTTTATTTGTATTTAGGGAAAGGGGAAAAGAGGGAGAAAGAGGGAGAGAAACATTGATTGGCTACCTCTTGTATGTGCCCTGATCAGGGATTGAACCCTGCAATCCAATCCAGGCATGTGCTCTGACTGGGAATCAAGTGGCAATCTTTCACTTTGCGGGATGATGCCCAACTAAAGGAGCCACACTGGTCAGGGCTTGATGTTTGATTTTTGAAACCTCTGCATATTAGTCTGATATTATTTTAAAATTCCAGTTTCCATTTTACCATTGACCTGTTCTTTTTTTGTTTTTAAGATTTTATTCATTATTTTTAGAGAGAGGGAGGAAGAAAGGGAGTGCTCGATACTTGGTAAATTCTCAGCTAATATTTTAAGAAAATTAATGAATGACTAATAACAATTTAATTGGCTCTTTTGGTGGATTTTTATAGTGATCACTACTTTAGGAAATTACATATCATAGTGGTTAAGAACCCTTTGTTTTTGTTTTTGTTTTTTTGACTTTTTTTGCTCTCTTTTTTTTTTTTAATTTTATTGTTGTTGTATTACATCCATCCCCTTTTTGCTCCCCTCTGTCCCCCTCCCCACCCACCCAAAGTCAATCCCACCTGTTGTCCATGTCCATGGTTCCTTTATACTAGGTTTTTGTCTAAACTGATCCCCTTTCTTGCCTCTGCCTCCCCCCTCCCGCCTCCTCTCTCCCCCCAACTCCTTTCCCCCTG